>JAUZSV010286351.1:0-11970 GCA_034780495.1 Parotocinclus cesarpintoi
ATCTTAGTTTGAAATAATAATGAGTCCAATCGTCAACAATATGTTATACTATATGGTCAAACATAACATGCCTAAACAACAAATCTTACGGTGGCCTAAGACATTAACTATCTTCATCAGTGCATATTGCTTGGCAGTTGCAGATACACAGGCTTAGAAGTAGGGAGTGCCACAGCATTCTCATCACCCTTCTTTTTGTATTATTGTTTACATCAGGAGTGATGGTGTTTAGTTGATTGTGTATACAGCAAGCCTTCAATCACGTTAAAATTTGTAAGGCTGGCAAATACCATGTTATTACTGTAGACCTACATTCAATTGTAATAGCATTTTCTGATGAGATCAATGTTTGCCCGATGACATTTTGGTTTCTGTGTGTTGGTTTTATTATAGTAATTCATTTTCCATTGATTGATTATTTTTGGAGCATTTTTAAGCTTTATTATTTCAGTAGGACCTTAAGGCAATCTGCATTTTTTTGCAAGGTGAGTCACGTGGCATTTGCAACTTGTATACATTTCTGAGGCATAACTCTTAAGAACCGATGACATTTGTAGGTCAGGTCACTGAAATTACAAAATATGGAGATTAATGACTCGAATATAAAATGTGCCATTGATTAAAGCACATGAAGTTATAGTGATAATCAGTTTGATAAACAAATGCTTCTATATAATAAAGGACCACACTGTTTTCAGACAATATTCTGTTATTAAAAGTGCTATAAAAATAATAATTACAATAATTTGTAATAATGTAATGTAAATAATGTATTTTCAGCAGATGCAAAAGTGTCTGTATTTGTGAAGGACCAATAATTTTGACCAAATCACCATTTTTCGAACCTGCAGTCTGAACCTTCAGGGACCCCTCCATTGTGCTTTACTGTTGAATGCAGATACTGTTGAATACAGACACAGTTCCATGCAGTGGTCTCCAGTCCTTCTGCAGCCTTGTGTTGGAACCTTCCGATTTTGTCTCATCAGTCGTGAACACCTGCCATCATTGTACTGCACCCCAGTCCTTGTGTTCTTGTGCCTAGGTGAGTCATTTGGATTTATTTCTCCTTCTGATCTACCACTTTCTTTTCACAGCGATTTCATAAATCTCCCTTTTGACATGAATTCTCCATGATGTAGTAAGATATACCAGGGTCTAAAGGTTTTTGCTAGTTCAGAGCTGAGAAAAGTGTTGGGCGTCTTCCAATTTCAAGGAGATGTAAGCCTGAGGGAATCCCAGTCGTCTGCACTCCGCTTCCGTGGCCAACCATTGTTTTTCTTGTCCTTACCTTTGTGTGTATGTGTGTGCTTGATCAGCACATCTCGAACCACCTATCCTCTGTGATATTTCTACTTGATAGGACACTTGCTCATGCAAGATAATCACCTTGCATATTGCTGCTGCATTCACTTTGGCATGATGTAAGATTTTATGGTTAAACTGCTACAATATACCACCCTTCACTTTTTAGTTTATAGTTGTCCATCACCCAGCTTTTCTCAGCTACTTCTCTTTCAGCTAAACATCAGTTTTCATTCAGCTTAAGAAAGCTACAGTATTTTGAAAGTTTCTTTTCGGGGTCACTGGAGGTACAAAGCATATTTTGGCAACACTGGAAAAAAGTGAGTAGGAAACAATGACTTAGTAGTAACTTACATTAAATGGCACATTTGGGAAAAAACAAGTAATCATTCACTCTCCTAAAACTAGATAATACAGAAGAGTCCAACACAGGCGGTACAAACTAAACGCAATCAGAGTCGAGGTTCATACTCTGGACAACCATCACTACCTCCTGCAACAATGTGCATTTTAAATTTCAACATATCCATATGATAATGTTGTTATGTTACATACGAATATATAGCAGTATTGTCAGTTCGCAGAGTTGTTATATACCTATACAGTTAAACCTCAATATCCAAACTCCCACTTTTCAAATTCATTCTATAACATGGTGTATTTTAGTCACCTTTCCCACAGTTGAATAACTTACTACAACAAATGGCAGTCAGGAAAATAAAAGAAGTAAATGGTGATTTATTTATCTCAGTGGTTATTTATGAGGCAATTGTTATGTGGAAGTACATGTAATAACTTAGAAACTTTAAAAAGGCATAGGCCTGGTCAATTTGTATATAACAAGAAAGTAGGAGGGCCAATCAGGGTCCTGTGAAATTAGGGTCCTGTGTAAATAGACTTAACAATATGTTAGTATTATGCCACACTAGCACATGGCCAGTTCTGATACCACACAATTGTTGGTTTTGTACCTTGAAATGAGTTTTACTGTGTCCAATCTCAATGATTTACTGTACTAGATCAAGGTTTCAGCCTTTGGAGGTCGAATTGCTTTGATATTTACAGTGGGTCACTTTCAACTGTTGTTGTTCTGTGGTAATCTGTGGTTGTTCCTTCGACCCTATAGCTATGCCATGGTCTATTTCTGCACCCAAGGCTTAGTTAACCTTATAGAGATTTGTGTGCCATCAAATTAGGCCCCTTTAACTTTAAATTATGCTAAACTCTGAAGTTCACAGACTCTCTGCACCGGAGTGTCTATTTTACATAGTTTTATGTGGGAGTTACTCTCTCCAAAACACTGGAATGAGGACAGAAGCAGCTGCAGGTGATAGTCTGAAATGTTCTTATAGGCCAGACCGGTGCATTGTCTAGACATTTTTTTTAACCCTGAACAGATTTAAAGTTTTACTCATACTTGCTAACTATTTTCACACAAGTCCTAAAAGTAGAGCTCAGTTAAACAAATGAGACTAAACTATTATACTTGGTAATTTATTTATTGAGGAAAATTATCCAATATTACATATTTTTAAGTTCCAAAAGTATGTGTACCTTTAGGATTAGTGGTTAATTTGAAGGTGAAATTAGAGTCAGGTGTTTTCAATAAATGGGATAACAATCAGGTGTGAATGGGCAGCCTTTTTTATTGCAGAACAGGGATTTATCAAAGTCTGCTTTTCACAGCACGTTTGTGAAAGTGTATCATGGCACGAGCAAAGGAGACCTCAGAAAAATACTTCATCAGGCTGGAAAAGGTTACAAAACCATCTCTAAAGAGTTTGGATTCCACCAATTCACAGTCAGAGAGATTGTGTACAAATGGAGGAAAATCAAGACCATTGTTACCCTCCCCAGGGGTGGTCGACAAACAAAGATGACTCCTGGGTAACTTCTAAGCAACTGATGGCCTCTCTCACATTGGCTAATGTTAATGTTAATGAGTCCACCATAAGGAGAACACTGCACAACAATGGTGTATGTGGCAGGGTTGCAACAAGAAAGTCGCTGCTTTCCAAAAAGAACATTGCTTGCAGTTTGCTAAAAATCACATGGACAAGCCAGAAGGCTATTGGAAGAATGTTTTGTGGACAGATGAGTCTAAAATAGCACTTAATGTAAACGTAAGAAACAGAAACGTAAAATGAAAACTTCTGTTAACACTACAAGCACCAAGCCTGCTTCACCTAAAAATGCTGAGTGCCAATCATTTGACTGCTGTGAGTTGCTACCAGTATCACCGCACTGGATTTAAGCACTTAAAATGTTTAAAAGGTAATACTGCATTGTGTTTCTTCAAGTGAACGTATTCCCTCTTGGTTGTGTGCAGCCAGGGAGGTATTTTTTTATCTTCGTATTTCATCATGCACATTTGTATTTTAGATCCACAGTGTATCTGATTGGTAAGGAATGATAAATGAAGAACCAAGGTGCAGTGTATTTTCCCTAGGAAGTGATATGTACCATATAATAAGAATTTAGTCTTCTGATGCTGTGTAGATTGTACTGTTTCAGGTGTTCAGGTCTCATGTTTGCAGAGGTATCACTCTCACATTTACATATCGTCTACAAAAATTCTTGTAAAATATAAGCATAAATTTAGCCATACCACGAGTACCAGAGGCAAACATGTCACTGCGTTTCCTTTATGTCTTCTCTCCTTCTTCTAGTCAGATAGAGAATGGTGATGGCAGGCTGAAGATAAAGCATCTGAGAGCTTTGTTTAGGTGTGTAACTAATAACCCAGGTCAGCCATGCTCACTTTATTTATGACACCCAGCCCCATGAAATATGAACGGGCGGATTGAGATACACGGCTTCCTTCTTTTTAAAGTTGGGAGGCCATCAGTTGCAGCAGTGATAAAATGCCATGGAGGAGAAGTAAACTAATAATAGACTCCTCCACCTGAAACTGTCATCCTGATCCTCAAGCCCATCCTCCTCCCCTGTGCAGGAGTATGGTCAAAATCTGCTGAAGGTGTAATAACATTGAAATGTGGATTATTTATTTCTCTTTCCTTATTCTAAAAGGCTTACATGTTATAGCATTGCTGATACTGTTCCCAATCGAGCTGACGGTCAGTGACCTTTAAAAAAACTGCTTCAGAAAGAATGACATCAGAATCTGTAAATCAAAGAACTGAAGAATCTTCTGTATTGTTGTTGCTGATCTTCCTAAAAATGCTTGATTCTTTCCTCAGATCTTGGATAATCCATCACCACACTAATCTCTCTTTGGAGGGAGTGGAAGCCTCAGAGCAGTTTCTGCCAGTAGCTAAGACATTCACAAATGACCATTTATTACCTTACACTATTTTTAAGGGGAGAAGTGACAGCCTCTCTGTCAAATCTAGCAAGGGAATAGGTTTCAGGTGCTTATTCCCCAATAACTCATTGGCATGACCTTTTGGACAGGAATTAGGACATTTTTTGCTTAGGAACATGCTTTAGGCCATTTGAATGCATGGTGATTTTAAAATGAATAGAAAAACAAAAATATATCTATGATTAAAATTATGAAGCAATATTTAAGAGCTGCACATTAATTACTAGTGAAATAAGGGATTCCAATAAAGAAAAAGGAAAGGATCAAATAGAGTGACTGAGTGATAAAGCGACTTGAAATGACAAGTAATCTGAATTATGCAATGCCGAACAGAAAATGGGAGTGTTCGTAACAAAATGAGGGCCTATAAATAGGACATAAATCATTTAGTGTCCAAAATGAGCTGTGCTGTTAAGAAGGTAGTTGTAATATTGTGCTATTCGGAGACTGAAACCTAAAAACCCATGCTGAGTGAAAGCATTTCAGTTAAATCCAGCTCTTCACCCTTTTCATTGCAAATCCATTTTCAAATCTCGGTAGCCCTAATGTTTTGATATTTCTTTATCATTATGTACCAATTCAGCATGCTGTGCCTTCTGGGAAATCATTCACCACACCCTTTCTCAGCACATCGACAAGCACGGCTTTAGTGAATTCCTTGTGCATGTTCTTGGTTCCACTGTAGTAAACCAAATTAAGTAAGTGATTGAAAGCGGAGGATGGAAAATCCAGCAGGCTTCAATCCTCACTCTGTCTCACTTGCACTGCCTGCTGCTTTACCAGTGTCTAAATAAATAATTCACTAATAAAACAAACACAATACACCAACAGACACTTGCAAAGCCTCAAGGTTAATCCCATAAAGAAGAAGAAAGAATTTTATTTTGCAGCAGGGTTGAAAAAATAAGATGATATTAAAACGTGTAAGAAAGCACAACTGCTGTGACAAATAATGCATTGCCTTGGGTATATGGCATAACATGCAGAAAGATTGCAATTCTTATCTCTTAGCCTCTTCTTCTATTCTCACAGACCAGTGAATTTAAGACTCTGGAGTACTTTCATAAATTCTACTTGTCTGAATCCATTTTCATTTTGCCGAGCAGGTATTCTTCCAAGTTTGTTCAGGAATTAATGCCTTGAATTGAAAAATTATTTGTGTTTACAAACTATACATTGTTTTTTAGTCTTCCATCTCCCTATATTTGCTTTGCCAATCCAGAAAAAAATGCAGGATGTTTAGTATGCTATGCCTTGACTTGAGTTTGAGGATTTAGAAGAAAACATAGCACATTGGAATTATTTTGGAGAGGAATGAAAAATCTGCAATACACCTGCAATGACTGCCAAAGGTAAATGAGCTGGAGAGAAACTCATCATCTATCTGCCGTTATCATTAGCCGGAATAATTATGTTTACAATGGCCTCTCATCATGGATGAGCCGGGGGATGCAAATAGATGTGCGCTGTGCCCTTCATTCTGCCTCGCTAACATGACTTTTGAAGGATTGCTGTGATCTCTGTCTTTTAGCCTGCCAGTCTTCAGATCAAACCACAGTTTGATCTATGGAATACATAAAATGGATGACAGATCCACCTTGATGTAGGCTCAATTTTCCCATGACAACTGAATGATGATCAAAATGGAAGATAACACCACTGAACAGGGTGACCAGACTTGTACTTGACAGTAAATTTGTGTTGTGCCCTTAGCCTTTGGGTTGGGATCCCTGGAAATTTGAATTCCTTTTTAATGGCTGCTGACGTCTGATCTGTCTCAAAATATGAGTGGAGGTTTTTTTAAGCTATCAAACTGACACCTTGTGAATCACAATACATGCCCCAGTGTATCATCCACAAGGCAGCTAAGGCACTCTGGGTGCAGTGGGATTTTGCTTTGTGTTACACTCTCACCCCCAATCAGATACGCACCATCAGGGAGTCTGGGTTTACATATTATCTTAAGATCAGCATTACTTATTAATCTGAATGTTTGTTCCTGAGCCACAACTACAATATAACATGTCACCTGCAATGTCCTCTGAAAGCAAATTGCCCGGGAAGTGTATTGAGTTACATGTTCAAGCCATTTACTGGAAAAAAAAACTGGCCTTGGAGATAACAAGCAGCCTGTAGGCCTGAAATATTTCCTTGTTACACTGCTCAGATAGCAGTGCTAAGTGAGCAAATGAGGGTCCTTGGAGGTAATTTAAAAATGTGAGAATTGGTAACTGGGCTCTTTCCCCATTCTTTGTTGATTGAGCGTTCTTTGTTCAGGTTTCAAGGACTTCTATTTTTGGCCTAAATAAATCAAGATTCTCGAAGTGTCATCATACCATATTGAGGTAATTAAACGCTTAAGAGCATACAGAAACACGACACTGAAAGAGGAAACAGGTGCAGGATAAAAAAGAACGGGCAAGAAGCTGCACACCTGTTAAAAGCTCAAAATTGTTTAACAGATTCACACCGGAGTTTGAATAGCTCTGAACTGACACATGCTGTGTACCTCATTTATAACCTTAATAAGACTGAAATGCATAACGCCCTTTTCCCTCATGCTGCTCTGTCCCCACCAGGCCATCGCTGATGCATGAAAGAGAAGGTAGCTACCCTGAATGCTCCCAATTTCTCCGACTTCTCTTCAAATACGGTAGATGTTAAAGTTTCAAATTTGTAGACACACATCATAGAGCACACCACAGGGCACCTACAACACAGACAGGGTCCACAGTAACGAAAGGACATTGTGTTATGTATTTGTTTCATTTGTTCTTGTAGCCTCATTAGAGCATTTTTTTTTATTAAACAAGGAACAATCGCATCTTTTATGTTTTTGACACATTACTGATGTAAGACTCGTTCCTGTACTGTTCAGATACTTGTATCCTCACAGTATCTGTCAATTTCAGAGGTTCTGTTTTCAACCCTTAAGAAACACCATACTAATGACACAATAAAAGTCATATTTACTTGTATAGTTTTAAAAAGGAGCATTGTCTCAAAGCAGCATCACAAATATCTAGGCCCAAAGCCATACTTGAGCAAGCCTGGGGTGAAAGTGGCAAGAACAACCTCCCTAAATGTTATAAGGAAGAAAGCTTGGGAGAACCAAGATTCAAAGAAGGTCCCAAACACCTTGGGCAGCCTAAATGGCATGCAAAAAAAATTGTGGTTGACCGATATGGGTTTTAATGATTATATTATATATTATATGATTATATTTTCAACTGATAAAGCTAATAAGTAATAAATGAGACACAGAATTGACCATATATAAGCTGTAACTGTACAACCTATTTTTGCTCTCTCTCTCTTTTATGAATAAAATATGATACTTTTTTATGATACATTCTTTACTAATAAAAAGTACTACTAATCTCAGGTGAAAAGTTAATACATAGCTTATATAGTTTACTCAAATAGAAGTACTACAACTACACAAATCATCTGCATACAAATATGACGTTATCATCTTTAGCTAGTCACAGCAATATCACAGCAGAATCAAAGGAAACAAAATATACCAATACCAAATACTTTGGGCTTTTTAAATAACTGCTGCTAAATCCCTTATATCTAGACATGTCAATAATCAGTAATTCAGTATATCATGATATTTAACTATATTTAATATAAATAATAGTTAAAGTAGGGTGGCACGGTGGTCTGGTGGTTAGTACTGCTGCCTCACAGCTTTGAAATCTAGGCTCAATCCCAACCCTGTGCTCCTCCAAGTGTCTGGGTGGGTTTACTCTGGGTGCTTTGGCTTCCAAATATTTATTTATAAAAATGTATATTCCAAATAAATTTGTGTTAAGGAAAATTGGTATTTCTAAATGAACGTGTGTATGGGTGTGTGAGTGTATATACCCAAAGAAGGATTGCCGTCCTCTGACTGGATTTCGCCTTGTGCCGCCTGCTGGGCACTGGCTTTTTCACGGCCCTGACTAGAAACAGGCATATAAGACAATGAAAGATTGAAGGATAGTAGTTAGCGATTACTATCGAATCAAAATTGTATTTTAGTTGAAACAAACTGCAGCTTTACCATTTTTTTAAAGCAGTTTTTTTAAACGCTTTACTCCACTGCTTAATTAACAGCTTTAACTTATATATTTACTTTTACATTAAGAAGAAAATACATTACAAAATATATACTTTTAGATTGGTGCATACGACTCACTCAAGGAGGATGGGCCCCTTTTTTAGCCCTGGTCCTCCTAAGCTTTCTTTCTTATAATATTTAGTTAAATGTTAACTTTAGGTTAATAATAAATGTTAATTACCAGATGTTTAATGAACAACCTCATAGTTAATGTGGTTTGTAAGTTTGTTCATAAAATGTCAAGGAACCTGACCTACCTGTTACCCTCAGTGTTTTAATATATTTTTTTTCAGCTGGGTGTTGACTGCCTTTCTACCTCAAAATCCATTATTTTCCCTATAAAAGGTGATAACACTTTCTAGTAAGGGTACATGAATGGATGATAATTAAGGCATTCAGTAAGGAGTAAGTCATCAGAACATAATGAGTTAATAATCAGGGACAAATGAGCAAGTCACAATTAACAACAAGAAGGTTAAATTACTCATCATTTGCAGACGCATGTAGCAATGTATGAAATGAAGGTAATTAAGGCATTGTTCAATGTGTGAGTTAATCAGGAATTAATTAATTGCATGGCTGGACGCCTTTATTTTTTTTCGTATGTTTTACAAAATATGTTACAAAAGGGCAGCATGCTGTGACAGTTTGGTGCTGTACAACAGAAGTTCAATCTGATAACATAATATGTCCACGTGGGATTTGTGTGGATGCTCAACTTTCCTCTCACCTCCGAAAAAATCCATTGTGGAGATAACGACACACCTCACAAAATTAGGGAATATTTCATTATGGGATATTTCATTAAAATATTAAAAAACACTCTGTCGATCTAACTTTGGTAGTTTGGAAATACTACAGTTCTACAGTAATCAGCATTCCAGTGTTTAATTTGTAAAATTCCAGGTAAGAAAACACAAAATGAAACAGTCCAAGAATGTATTTAAACAACAATGCTCAAAGGGGAACGTAATACAGTAGCCTTTATATCTGAATATCTACATCAATGGAAAGACTTACATTATCTTAACTATCAGTTTTCGTTTTTTTGCCATTTCCAAACATTCCTGCTCGCAATCTTTCCTGAAACGTCAGCGTGCTAATGATCTAATTACACCAGTTAGATTATAAAATAAGAAAAGCCATTTGTGTGTATGTAAAGAAGGTTACACACAGGTCAGTTTTTCACTTTTAATGATAAACTGTATATTAATATTGTACAAGTTCATTTTATTTTATATATAACAATGCAGAAGTGCTGGATTTAAAGGTTGCATTGTTGTATTAACTTGCATATTTATTTATTGAGTTATTTAGTGTAGCCTAAGGAAGCACTGGTGCATCCTTACTGATGCTGAACTACATGACAAGCCATGCAAATGTACTACAACTGTATTCCAAAAGCCTGTGCAACGAATGCTAATGCAACTAATGCAGTCAGAGACAGTTCCTTAAGGTTTTGAAATAAGTATTATGCTACAAGTACTTAGAGGTATGAAGGTTTTCAGAAATCCACCCCTTTTTTTATTCTGTCAGTTTAGATAAATAAAATAGACATTTTAAAGAGCTCTGCCACTTTCCAACAGCACCCTTTTGTTCCTCACTATTGTCACATTTCAGAATTATTTGGAAAAAAAAAACATAAAACAGACGAAAAGAAAAAAATCCTATATACATCCAGCTGATTTTTTCATATTGCCAATTTTTTTCCAGGTAATATAAGGTTGAGCATTTTATCCCCATGGGTCATGCAGACCTGTTAGATTGCCATTTGTTTAAGGGCCCAAAATGATGCCCAGTGTCTTTAAAATATGTATCATCACTATTATTTTTTGTCCCTGACAATGCTGATGACCAGCCACACACACCAGGCTTAGCCAGTTTTTTTCCTCTTTGCTAGTATAATGTGCTTTGTTGTGTGAAGGTATCAATCAGAGCGGAGCAGATTATTAGAGTGTCTGAAAGAGATCAAACAATGTTGCCATCTACCCCCCCCCTTTCCCTCCCTGCCCTGCTTGGCTGATTTACAGCTCCGCTGATAAAGTACTGCAGCTCTCTGTCAGGGCTCTACATGATGCTCGTATAAAGAATTATTACTCATAATGCCACTTCGCCTACCAAGCAGTCGCATCTGCTATAATGCGCTGTGCCCAGGGTCAGCAGTTACTGTAGTAAGGGTGGGATAGAGGCCCAACCACCCCTCTTTTCTCTTTCTCATTCTCTCTCACTGTGCTCTTTGTTACTAGCTGAAGAAAAGACGCAGGCTTCGTAGGCCTCAATCAATCATTCCTTTTGCTTTATCCGTGTGTACTGAAAGAATCCCATTTAAAATAATCAGCTTTTAACTAATCAGCAAGTCTATCAATGTCACTGTTTTCTGACAAGTAGTTTTCTATGCATGTGGGATTGGTCTAACAGGCAGCAAAATCTACTTGAGCTGTTTAAAGGTCTGGTGTTGAAGCTGAAAGGTGTGAGAAAAATGTATTACTGCCTCAAATCTATCCCATGGCTTATTTGCATGCCATTTTCTCCTAAAATGCATTTCTTGTAAATCATTCTTGTTGTAACATCTGAATGAAGAGACATATACAGTGAAAGGCCACAAATGCTGGAGATCTGCAGTGTGTTGATTAATTGTGTTTATCCATAAGTCTTCATCAGAGTCCGTAGACCAAGACACAAGCAGAGAGATAAACAATGGGCAAATTCATACTCGCAATCAAACCAAACAAGGGAGAGTCAAAAGCACAGATACACAATACAATACACAGGAACAGGAAACAACATGAACTACCACAGGAACAAGCCTTGTAATGCGCAATGCTATGATGCAATACTCAATAAAGGCAAAGGGAAGCTACTTACAATGATGATGCAAGTATCTTGATCAAACTCCTAAACCGCTTGGACTGCAGATATAAAGTGTGTTACCCAAACCAGTGGTGAATAGGGTGCATTACCTGAAGGTCCAGTAGGTAAAAGTGATTCTTACTTAGAACTACCCCTTATTTTCACTCAACAACATCGTGTCGCATGGAAGTTGTGTCGAGTACAACACAATTAATGAAAAATAGAACCCCAAATCAGACTGCAGACTGGGGAGTGTGCTTATTGGTACACTTTCCGCCTGTTTATTTTGTTTTCGCGCTCGCGCTCGACCCCTTGCGTTTGGGAGCGCCTCGCGATCTCTTCGCGTTGACGCTCCCTGCGTGTTTAGTTTGTTTTTGCGTGTTGG
>JAUZSV010286460.1:0-11970 GCA_034780495.1 Parotocinclus cesarpintoi
TGTGAAGCTGCTTTGAGACAATACTCTATTGTAAAAGGCGCTATATAAATAAAACTGAATTGAATTGAATTGAATTGTTCCTGACCCCAAGAGCAATGGGGGTCTACAACCGAGAGCTAGTGAAACAACACAATGTGTGACTTTTCAGCTACTTGTGTATAATATCAGCACAATAGCAGGTCTATACAGCACAGTGCTAACTAATTTGATATTGCTAGTGCTGCAAGTCATTCATTGAGGGGGATGGAGGAATTAGGAATAAAAAATGGAAAGGGTTAACAAGAGCACCATTGTGCTCTATTTTCACCTGAGTCTTCTCCGTACAGGACAGGAGAAATGATGAGGGGCACGTAAACGTGTCACCAGGCCACGCCCTCCCGAGTCGCCCTCCTTCAAGTGCACATAATAAATACTCTCAATCATCAGCAGCCTCGGGCAGCGACACCACACACTCACAGAGGAAATTAATTATAGATGCACTTTCAATTACTTTCATTGCTTCCCCCTCGCTTGTCAGGGGGGATCCACACCAAGATGTGAGCGATGGAACCAGATTTCGACACTCCCGTTTAGCCAGCATGTACACGTGTTCCTATCGCGTTCTTATACCCGTGTATCCTGTGTGCATGGGGTCTAATGGAAACAAGTGTCAACAACCTTAGTGTCAGAGTTTTATTTTTAGATTAGAATTGTATATAAAATGGGACTGCGGTAGCCTAGTGATTAAGGTACCAGAAGGTTCAGGGTTCAAATCCCACCTCTGCTACAGTTGGGTCCTTGAGCAAGGCCCTTAACCCACCATAGCTTGGATTGTAAGACTGTTTCAGTTGTAAGTCGCTCTGGATAAGGGCGTCTGCTAAATGCCATAAATGTAATTGCCAAATAAAAGAAGAGTCCCTTTCTTGCACATCCTGCTGATATTGTGAAGCAGTATAGCCCATATTCATAATTTTGTTCATGCAAAGCATGTCCCCTATTGATTTCTAGCATCAGTAACAGCAAGGTTGGTGGACACTGTGCTTAGATTATGTCCTGAGCAGGAGCTCTAGATTACGTTAAATGAATTTTAAAAATTTGAGAAAGGTACAACAATTTATTAAATGTTCATAAACATAATTCGAGTAAAAAGTGGTTTTAACTATGTATTAGAACTGTTTGGAAACGTTTCAGTACAATAACAATGGGTGAAGGTCTCAAATCGACACCACAAACTATAAAAAATAAAAGTTGGATTAAACCAGCTGTTCCCAAAGTAGAGAGCAATATTTAAATACGATTTAAATCTTTCAGTCCCACTTTTAATAAATCTTCTGCTAAAGTGATTTGACACTTTATTTTGTTTAATAAGATGTTGCAGTTTTGTATGAATTCGTCCATTTATATATTTTCTTATCATTCTATCCTAGCCAGCAGCACAGGGCACAAGGCAGGGTCACACACTCATACATACATATGTACACCAAATTAACCTAACACACATGTATTTGGAATGTAGGAGGAAACCGGAGTACCCGAAGAATACCCACGCAAGACGGAGACCATGCAGACTCCTCATAGGTGGGTCCCAGGGTCAGGATTGAACCAGGGATCTCGTAGCTGTGAGGGTGCAGTGCTACTGCTACTGCATCACTGTACCAGTTTTATATGAATTACATTGTTACAAATACATTCCAGTGGAAGCAAAATATTTGTGTGTGTCTCAGAGTTCGGGGGTTTACAATGATAGTTGTCTTCAAAATGGGGGCACTGTTGAAAATGTTTGGGAACCCCAGAGTTAAATGGTTTTCCTACCATGACGTCATCGTTGGATTCCATCCCTCTCAGGATTCTAATTACACTGGCACGTCTTCAGTCTCTGATCTGACCTCAAGCATTTCAGAATCCTCTGCGTTCTGGTTTTGAGTGTCCTCTCCCACCAACTGGTCAACAGTTCGAGAGCCTCCGTTCTCGCATAGCTCCGTACCTCTGCCCCTGTTGCGCCAGGCTGCCTCCTTTCGTCTGTAATTGTAGTAGTTCATGACGAAGAGGAAAAGGCCAGCAGTGAGCATCACAGCACCACACATGTAGAACATGTAGCTGTAGTCGCCGAACATGTCCACTAGAGCACCTGCAGAGCAAACGAAAAATGTGTTACAAATAATGCATTTCCCTTTATGCTATTGAGCAGACGCTACTAATAACTGACACAAAGCACAACTGCTTGGATTGCACATTGTAAGATTAAGGGCCTTCCTCAAGTGCCCAAAATCAAGAGATTATCAGCGGTTTAAACACTTGATCTTTTGGATTATAGTGCAGTAGAAATTTACAATCAACACCATTAATGGTCATGTGTATCCTTAAAGTTTTATATTCATAGCTTTTTTCTACCAAGACTTTGCACATTAATTGTAGAAGGGGTTCTATAACATCAAACTTATACAGTTTGATGCTTTTACCCTGCCTCCACATGTAAAGCCTAGTCCAGCTTTGTAAAGTTGTGCCCATGTTACCACTATATACCCATGTAAAATGGTGATACACATTTTCCAGTTGATCCCAGTTTGTGGTGGGCCACAAGCCACCCAATGGCCAGAAAAAGTGCGATTTACATTTATGGCATTTAGCAGTCGCCCTTATCCAGAGCGACTTAAAACTCATACAGTCTTATAATTCAGGTAATCGTGGGTTAAGAGCCTTGCTTAAGGATCCAACTGTGGCAGCTTGGCAGAGGTGGGATTTGAACCCTAGACCTTCAAGTCAGGCACCAGTAAAAGCACATAACATTTAATAGTATGGAAATGACTTTAGTTTTGGTGAGTCTAGCTTTCTTAATTTGACTAAACATTATTAAATAGCTAGCAAATTCCTTAAGAGATTAGATATGAATCTGGGCAGCTTGATGATTGGATATGGTGGGGGGGATCATTCCAGTTATTATGAAGAATCCTGGAAATGTTATATTTATTCCTTTACAATTTCAATATTAGCTGAAACTCACTGTTCAAATACAAGAATGTCATTTAACAATTTATAAATTGCACCCGTAAACAAAATAACTTAAATTACCATATTTTAACTTAACATAGTCTAAGGTTAACTCCATATGTATTTACATTATTGTATTTTCTATACTAATTGTGCATTTCCTTAAATTAAAAAGGTGTGTGTGCCACTACAAGGTTTAAAAGAAGCATCTTCAAACTCAACTTGAAGGTAATGAGACTGCATGAAGGACCAAGAAATGTAAACCTGACTGCATGTGGTCGTTAATGCACGGTAAATGTTTCAAGTTTTCAAAAAAGAAAGAGACAAATAAAAATGATTTCACAGTATTTGTACAGTACTGTCATGTATCAAATGTTTTCAGAATGCATATTATTGCTTAACATATGTTTGCACTATGTGCAAAAAAATCTAAACCATACTGCTGAACTGAGCATGTAACTGATGGCATCTTGCCTCACAGTAGAGCAAGCCTAAAAACACTACGTGACCAAGATATTTTGGTCAGAATCCTTTTTCACAGAACATAACGCAGTCGTTAAACAGTGCATAACTGTAATGAATTACTATTCTAACACAAACTGCCTGATAAACCAATGATGGGATAGATCAAGCTGTTCATAGGTATCGGCAAGAGAAAGTACAAAAGTTTCTAACATGCTGATTCATGCAAAGATCCTAATTGGCAAGAGGCATCTAACAGGTGGCAGCGCAGGACTGAAGGGCAGCTTTCAGGGCAGACATACCAGTTCAAACCTGAGTTTTATTGCCTTCTTCCTGTGAGGAGGCGATGATGGGGGAGTTTCAGCCAAACAACCCAAAGAGCATCAGCGGCCACATTTTGATGGATTGTGGCTTGTTTTGGAGGGGTGTGCAGATGCCACATGTGTTCTCATTAAATCCGGCGCTTGATTGGCGAGGCGGTAATTTCGCGCCAACTGTTAGAGTCACTTCATTTTTTTTTCCTCCATTCCCTCACATATTCTCATTGCTTAATGATCACACAGGGCTTCTAATGAGTGAGGGGATGAACCGAGATTCATTAAGAAACAGGGAAGCGAAAGGCTAATTACTGTTATTTCCTCTCTTCTTCCTCATTAGGTTGACCTCAAGGTGCGGCGTATAAAGTTGACGCAACAAGCGTCTGCAGCGGGACAAACGGATAAGTGTGTCTGTGAGATGGTGCTTATTTACTCTATTAAACACGGGTCTCGGAAGCGAGGTCTCGCAGCAGAGCAGCGAGGCCCAGATATTTCTGCCTCATTAAACAAGCCATACGCAGGGTTGCCAGGTCCTCCGTGACAAAGCCAGATGGAAATAAATCATAACCAGGCAAAGAACAGAGTGTCATTTAGAAAACAGAAAAGAGTGCAAGGGCATAAGCATCACATGGCTTTTGTTGCAATGACACAAACCGCAACACGGAAGAAAACAAACCATGTCCATCATATGTATAGTTTTGTGAGTGAGCATGGGGCAGGGGTGTGTATACATTTTTTTTCTTTGCCTTTCTGATAATGTTGTTTAATGAAATCAAATCAAATGCCCATTTTAATCGCTTCATATTCATTTTGAAATATCCCCCACTTTTTGTGAGCAGTTTAGCATTGTTGGGTCACAATTAATCATATTGTACAATAGTAAACCTTCATCAGTTGCAAGTCACTCTGAATTAAAGTGTCTGCCAAAGAACTAAACGTACAGTATTATATAAATCTTGTGTCAGTTTCAAAATAATCTTAGACTTTTGAGATTGTGAAATCTGACACCTAATGGAAATCTTTAATAATGTTTGTTTGATAAGCATTACTGCATATTCCATTATCTATCGATCTACCCAGGAAACTCAGATCACAGTTCTGATACATTAGCAGCACGGACAGCATTGCGGCAGTCGCAGAGGGCGATAGCAGCTTAGCACGAGGAGTCGACAGGGACCGAGTGAGCGAGGTATAGAGAGACTTCATTACGCTTGAAGGTCTGGAAAAAAAGCGCAGTGATCTGGGTATAGGCCAATCCTCACGCGACGCTGGCCGATTTGGGCTGCTAAATAACCGTGACCAATTACGAACTCGTCCCTACGCCACACCTAGCTTACAACACCCAGTTTTCCCCAGGCCTAAGATGTACCGCAGATCTGCCTCCCTCACCACCCATAATCCAATTCTGCTGGAATGTCTTACAATAATGACACCCTGGACAGCCTTCCCACCCACCCTGTGTTCTTCCATTAGTCATGCAGGCAGAAAGCAACGAGAGAACAAAGCTGCTCGTTTCTTCTGCAATTTCTTTCCCTTTCACCATCGTGAAGCACCGTGACCTTTCACTTTGTAGGAAATGAGAAAAAGAATGAAAAACAAACAAATGGGTGAACATGTTACGCTTCCCTGTTTGTTTAATATCGCTACAAAGAAAGCACTTTTTGAGCAAAAGCTAACATGATGTGAATCACAGAAAAGATTCATGCTTCAGTCTGAATTATTGCTTCTCGTGGTTTAATAAGGTCTGTAAACAATGAATCTTGTCTATAATGGAGTATGAAGTAAGAATCAGAAATGTAATCAAGGGGCATATGAACTCTTCAGGGACTCTACATGCACAAGATGTGGATATGTTATGTTATATATTGGGGTATTTTATTCGTTTGGTTGTCTGGATGGTGGTTATTAATAATTGACTATAGTTCACTCATCAATAGAAAGTGTCCATATGTTTACCTCTGACCATTTGGGGGTGGACCATTCTCAATGCAATGTGGTGGATCAGAGAGATCCAGAGCTACATAAAACAAATCTTACAAGCGTGTGTGGACTTTGCTCTAGGAAACAAGGGAAGCTTGGCGATCAGGACTATTGATTAGTAAGCTAAGGATTCAAGCTTCCAATCTTGGAGATTTAATGGCAAGGTCATTAACCCTCAACTAATTGGACAGTTCAGTCTAAAATTGTAAGATTGTAGTAGTGTAAGTTGCACTTAAATGGGATGCCTGCTAAATACTAAACATTTAAATGAATAACACCAGCATGGTAATAACATGTTGATATGTAATGCTGGTATGTTTTGGTCAACGAAAACAAAAGTAATCAATAGTTCCATGTTGATATACACTCACTGATCTTTTTATTAGGTACACCTCCTTTCTTCATTCATTGACCATTTTATTAGTTTCCCATACCACATAGGAGCACTTTGTAGTTCTAAAATTACAGACTGTAGTCAATTTGTCTTATAGTTTGTTCGTCCCTTTACTTTGTTCTCTAATGGTCAGGACCCACAGGATAAGCCCATCTCAGGTTCTATTTGGGTGGTGGATCATTCTCAGTACTGCAGTAACACTGATGTTGTGGTAGTGTGTTGTTGTTGTTGTACAGTTTGAGTTAGTCATCCTCTAATTCTTCAGCAGTGTACACAGTGCACAATGCTGGTAGCTGGAAATGTTAGGTTATTTTCAGTGACACTGAGGTGTTAATAAACCAGCAGTATTGCGGTGTCTGATCCAGTCATAGCAGCACAACACACACTAACACACCACCACCACATGAGTATCACTTAAGTGCTGAGAATGATCCAGCACTCAAATAGTACATGACCTGTGCTGGTCCTGTGGGGGTCTTGACCATTAGAGAAAAGAGTAAAGGGGACAAACAAATTATGTAGAGAAACAGATGAATTACAGGCTGTAATTGTGTGTGGGACTGTGATCGCCTAACAGTTAAGGCAATGGATTTTGAACCAGAAGGTCCAGGGTTCAAATCCCACCTCTGCTTCTATAAAAACAATGAACTGTACCTAATAAAGTGGCTAATAAGGTGTATATCATCACTACATTCTAGGTGGACCGGTTTTGTTGCATTTCCTCCATTGGCTATTATTGGTTTATTCATGACTAAAGCTAAACCAGTGAATATAATTAGTCTATTCTGATTGTAAAAAGCACATTGAGATGCCATGTCAATGCATGTAATAACGTGCTTAGTATGACCGTTCTTAATTAATGCAGATCATGCAGACTGTTGAATTCTGACCTTTAAATTCTCTCCCAATTCATCATCTAAATATTGTCATATTGCAGATTTCTGTGGTATTGGCAGGTTTAAATATATTTCCAAACCCGCACACCATGGAAAACCATATCAGTGTGACTGATGTGTGGGAATGTACAACCGTCATCACTTATAGGTATATTTATAGGTCAAAAGGTGCATAATATTAATAGACATGATTGTTGCTGATTGATGAAGAACTAAATCGATTATAATCAATCAATCAAAAAAATGTTTTGCTATAACATTCATATCACAGTAATCCATACATCTCACCTGCAATGGGCGGTCCAAGCAGAACTGGGCAACACTCGAAGATGGTGACGACTCCCACTGCGCTAGAGAACTTGCTTGGTCCCACCACGTCCATAAGGCACTCGAAGAGCAGGGCACACACCATGCCGTACACCACCCCGTAGCACACTGCGTACACCACCAACCCCCAGTAACCGGATGCCAGAGGGCACAGCAGATGGCACACGCCATTGTAAGTAATGGCAAAACTGAAGAGATACTGAACCCTGGGTCGGACGCGTAGTGTATTAGCGAGAAGACCTGTCTCAGGCCGGGCGATCATGTCCACCAGCGCCAGTGCTGAGAGAAGGCTGGCGGCCGAATACTCGTCCAAGCCACGGTTCTTGGCATACGGTGCCAGGAAGATCATTGGTGCAAAAAAGCCAAAGAACATCAGGATGTTTCCTATCAGGTAGATGATGAACCCACGATGATGAAACAGAGACAGGTCCATGAAGCACCTGATGCTCTCTGAGCAGCTCTTCTTCACCTTGGCTTGGCCATTGATCCCATTTTCATGAAATTTTGACTTTGCAGTTCCATTGGTCAGGGGTTTCTGAGGGTCTGTAATGGCTCCATCTACTGCTGGGTAAAGAAAGGGTACATATGAACTCTGCCTCATAACATAGATTTAAATGTGTCATCAGTGATGCAGATAAATGAGCCAGAATGCAGATATAAAAATGTCACAAGATAGCTATAAATGTGTGAGAGCACAGACAAATACAGGGTGAGCCAAAAGTCACAGGACAACCTTTTATTTCGGAAACAAAAGGCAAAATGGCATATCTGAATACCCAAGCAAGTAATGGGTGATGGGGCCTAACTTTTAGGCTCTGTCTGGAACATGAGTGCCATCTTGAAAACCTCCATATAGGATCAAGGCCAAGTTTTTCCAATGGGAAGGTGGTCTTGTAGCATATCAAAGAAGACCAGAATTGTGTCGAAAATCGATTGCCACCGATTAAATTATATTATTTTTTGTGGTTCAAAAGTTATCAACACAAAGTTTAAAACTTTTGTTGTTCATCACAGGTCACTGAAGATGGAACTGATGTTTCCGATGTCCAGGTAACACTGCTGCTGTATCATACCAACAACCGACACCCAGAAAGATCGCCAATTTTACAAAGCACTGTTACATCACTTATAGTCAAATTCTGAGAAACTGACCAAGAAACCTCAGCAATGGTTTTGCCAACCTTTGTAAAAAGTGTGACTATATAATAAAGACATTAGTTTGTCCCTAATCTATCATTTCTGTTTTCTGAAACACTTTCTTCCATTCTTTCCTGTCTTACTCCAGAGGTTAAACATTTTCCTTGTCTACACCTGTGCGCTTCTGCTCCGTGAAATACTGCATTCATCTTATCACAAATATCTGTTACACCTGTAGTGGGTTGTATCATGATGTGTGCTGCTATAAGGATCAGCAATGAGATGGGGGTCAGCATGGAATTTCCATTTCATCCTTAGTTTGGTTCAGTTCCAAAAGCTTAGACTCTGTTAGTTTGCTGAAAATTCAAACCTAGACCAGCCATCTGCCAGAAATGCAGCCTGTTTAGACACTGGACTCTCTGCTTCAGCCACTGACCAGATCTGAAAACAGTCCGTCCGCTGGTTCCGCCCTGGGCCTGTGCTTCATATGGGTTCTTTCTGCCTAAGTGACCTGCATCTGATCCTGAACCTGCCCTTCTGATTCTTAGCCTTGAGCCACTGCCTTCATCTTGGCTTTCTTTCTCCTCTTTCTAGTTGCATGCAATAAATGTGTGAGCTTCCAACAGAAAATTATGAAGGTGCACGAACCTACAACATATTTTTTCCTTAGACAGGCATAAATATGTCATTAGACATATGTCATAAATGTGTCAAAATGCAGCCATAAACATGTAATAACGGGCATAAACTGATCAGAAGATGGCCATAAACATTAACACACAGCCATAAATCTGTCATAAGGGAGACAAACAAGGAGACAGAATCTGATTGCTGATAGCGTTTGCTGGCTCTACTCAAAACTTACGGTTTGGACGTTTACAGTTAGCAATAAGACTAGTTATGACTTCGAATGGTAATAGTCAAGGGCTCTGTTTCTTTCACTTTGGGGCAACCCTGGATCTGGCCACGTAACACCAAAGACCTTGGTCCAACACCAGGTTCCTGAGTCTTAAGTTCTCCTCAGGGTGTGGGCTTAGTCTGTGCTTGTCACATGAGCAGACCAGAAGTGCCTGACTCTAAACAGTGCATAGCTCTGCAGATGTGAAATTACCACCTTTCTATTGGTAGTCAGATCAGAATAAATTAGAATGGCGAAATCATTAATGGCTTGTTTTGAAAGGGGTCAACCCAAGTTTATTATGTCAGAGTAGTTTGATTTGTTTATTGGCTTAACATTGATTTGTGAGAAGAACATAATACTACATAATGTAGAACCTGGAGTTCCCATATTAGCTTTTGAAACTATCGAGTGGTATGTTGCAGGAGTAATAGATTTTATAACCCAAATAAAGGTACCAAAACTTAAGTCTAATGCAGTCCAAAGGCTGTGAACTACTGATGAAAATACCATTCCTACCATTCTTTAAAGGTCTCATGAGCGATCCAGCTACACAGCAGTTCAGAAGCATGGCTCCCAGTATGAAGAAGCTTCCTCTCCAACCAAAACGATCGAACAGGAACTGGTTCAGGGGTGCCAGCGTGCAAAGGAAAACTGGACTTCCAGCCATGGCCAGGCCATTAGCGATGGGCCTCCTGACCTGGAAATACTTCCCGATAATGGTAAGGGAAGGCTGGAGGTTGAAGGAGAGTCCAAGGCCTGCGGAAAATTGAGTAGGAAGTTAACGCACGCTCCATTTGCAGAGGCGTTTTGCGACGGTGATTAAATTAAGAAGCGATCCTACTCCATTCACATTAGAGTTCCATCTCAATTTCACATCGCCGGCTAAAAACTCATTAACGGCACCTGAAATAATTTCTCAAATGATTCAGTGAGGTAAATGGTAATAAATTAGGGCCTCTTTGCCAAAGAAAATCCAATTTAATGCTGCCTCGTTCCTTAAACGAGCATCTTATTCATTCCATGGGCTCTAGATATTAGCAGGACTCTAAAGGATTAGAATGAAGAGCGGCTGGTTGAGCTGCTTAGATGTCTTGTGTTCATTTTGGCTTTTTGGATATTCATAGATTCAACATTTTCAATTAGTTTTAATACTATGAAATTTCATTAGAGAAGCAAATTAAAGTATGCAGATCAACTTGGAGTCCCATTATGCACTACTGGATCCCTGTGTAATGCAGGGGCACCCCAGTCTGCTTGTGCTACCCCACACCCAATGGCCTGAACTTGAGGACAGAAGCAATGCAAACAGATTAAAGCCTTTGGCAAGGCGGAGCACAAATAATAAACAAACCAGACAGAATGTTTGTAGCTGAGCGTCGAAGGTACTGGACTATAGACTAGAAGGTCCAGGGTTCAAATCTCACCTCTACAAGCTACCACTGTTGGGTCCATGAGCAAGGCCCTTAATCCATAATTGCTTGGGTTGTAAGATTGCATCAATGTATCCCCCGAGCCTCCCTGGTTCGTATCCCACCTCTGGTAAGATGATGACTCAGATACCGATTTTTATCGATTTCCTTCCAAGGCTTGGTCAACGCTAGAACAACAGGATGCCCAGTAGTACACAAATGGCAAAATACTGTATGCTATGTTTATGCCAGCCTTATTAAGCCTTATTCAAGCATGACCTAGATTGTGGTGATCCAATGAATTTTCTTACCATGTGTCAAGACGTACCACGTGTCTGTCATAGAACATTCGTTGTAACTCATGACATCACCTTTCATGATGCTTATGACATGTTTATACCAGTCACATTAAGGCATAACATACTAACAAGGATGAAAAGCAATAGGTTTGCCTGGAAGACATTCTCACCTCCCCGAGGCCCAGCACTGCACTAATAAATATCTTCTACTCAAGTTATATTTAATGAAGACTTAATTTGGTCCTGTGTTAGCCCAGACCCCATGAGGACCTTTAAATGATACCCCATCGGCAGAACTAAGTGACCTAGAGATTTAAAAAAAAAAAAATGTAGTGCCCACTCGGTCCACACATAAATCCTCCATGGCAGACTGATGCTGGGTAATGAGGCTCACTGGGCTCTCTCTCTGGGCAACCAGCCTGGCCTGTACAATCCTCCCCTTCGAGGAACTGGCCAGGACAGTGCAGGCTTAATTACATCCAGAGAGAGGAAGAGACAGAGAGAGAGAGAGAGGAAGAGAGAAAGGAAGAGAGAGAGAGAGATAGAGAGAGAGAGAAAGGAAGAGACAGAGACAGAGACAGAGAGAGAGAGAGAGAGAGAGAGAGAAAGGAAGAGACAGAGATAGAGACAGAGAGAGAAAGGAAGAGACAGAGAGAGAAAGGAAGAGACAGAGAGAAAAAGGAAGAGAGAGAGAGACAGAGAGAGAAAGGAAGAGACAGAGAGAGAACGGAAGAGAGAGAGAGAGAGAAAGGAAGAGAGAGAGAGACAGAGAGAGAAAGGAAGAGAGAAAGGAAGAGAGAGAGAGAGAGAGAGAGAGAGAGAGAGAAAGGAAGAGAGAAAGGAAGAGACAGAGAGAGAAAGGAAGAGAGAGAGAGAAAAAG
>JAUZSV010286569.1:0-11970 GCA_034780495.1 Parotocinclus cesarpintoi
CAAATTGATCGCTTCCCGATGTGGTCCCATCAACCGGATTAATCTGTATATATACTATATATATATATATATATATATATATATATATATATATAATGTATACAATAGCTTTAACATCAAGTGAAAACATTCAATTTATTAAATAACAATTTAAAATAATTTTCTGCATACATTTCCTTTATAAAACCTAAACAACAAGCCTTTTAGTCCGCTGATATTAAAATAATCGATTAAAATAACAGTTTTACCAGATTGTCATAATTAAATTGTCATTCTTTTTTTTTTAAAAAAACATCACAAAACAAAACAAACTCAAAAACGTTTTTTAAACATTGTCACTTTAAAATTTACCTTCAGCGTAATGAGTTTCCAGTTCCAGAATGGAAGATATGGGAGTGTTATGTAAAATTGCACCATCTGGTGTTAAAATTGCAATTACATGGGGCATACATTTACATTTACAGTATTATCCAGAGCGATCTACAAAAGTGCTTTAAGAATAAACAGAACACACATGAGATCTCCATGATGCACATTGTGACACTTTCGCATCATGCACATTGTTACAATATTTAGATTGCAGGAGTCCAGTGTCATTATGTCAGATGGGTAAATTCCTACCTTGTTCCTGTAATCACAAATCCCTAGTACTCCCTAGTACTATCGTCTCAGAGTATGTTTTGTGTAATGCTCAAGGCTACAATATAAAACAAGCAACCATCAATTCATAATTAACCACTAATATAATCAGAGCCATGTTTAGTTTAACTAACCGGTATTCATTCAATATAGGAACTTGCACACATATGCTTTTAAAGAGCTGTTAAATTATCGTAAGCTGTTAAGCCATCTTTCCATATTGGACTTTTTGGAAATTTCAGAAGCCAGAGGAATTTGCTTCTGGGTCGGTTGGTTTGGCATTTTATTTGGTGTGGGTGACGATGTGAACAGAGATTAAGGTATTCTTCGTTTTGTAGTGGGTGGCATTTTAAATGGTGAAATAAATTTATAGTGCTGCTACTTTTCGAAGCAATGATGTTGACAGATATTTTGCAGATCATTATGTGCATTTTTTCAGTGTAATACAATACATACAATCCACACCAAATCTATTTCTGATTCTGAACTAAAAATGTCTGCCCTATTCCCTCCAGATAATTTATTTATTTATTTGGCTTCCTTAACGTCACTTATCGGCATCAGTGGCCATCCAGCGACACGCAGAAAGTTAGATCCTTACACAAGTTCATTTCAAGACCAGTCATACATGCACAAGTCAGTGACAATTTAGAGACACCAATTCTTTCCTTCAGAAAGGTCCCAAACCCACAATTGCCTGGATTGTAAGAGCGGCATATGGATAAGAACGTCTGCTTAATTATGGTAAAAATAAATGGCAACATTTAAAGACATTTTCCAGACACAACGTTTATCACTATCCATGTGATCGCAGAAGCGACAGATTTCTTAAAATTGCAACTCAAATATTATCCCAGATTTTTATTTAAAATATGCTGCACATAAGCAGGAATAACTGCACTTTTTTATAATAAAACATGCAGTTTTTAGTGTTCTTCAAGCACTATCCTCAATATGATCAGAAAAGCATCTTGGCCAATACGACAAACTACATTTACAGAATTTAGCAGACTGTGGTAGCATAGCGGTTAAGGTACTGGAATCTGGATCATCAAGTCCAGAGTTGAATTCCCACCTCTGTCAAAAAGCTACCACAGTTTGGTCCTTAAGCAAGGCCCTTAACCTACTATTGCTTGAATTGTAGGTTGCTCTGGATAAGGGCGTATGCTAAATGCCATAAATGTAAATCACAAATGAAAGCTTTTCATGATATGGAAACAATATAATAACCTTCATTATATTGTGCAGAATGACTCTACAAATCAGTGTATCATTCTTTAAACCCATCTGTATCTCTGTAAAGCCACTTACATAAGCAGCTACACCCTGTTAGATCTCTGTGTACACACAGCAAGCCAGGCAACGTTTGCTCTGTGTACACACAACAGGATCGAAGGCAGACCGCAAGTCCTGCCAGAGGTCATTCACGATTAATTTCTAATAATGATCATTTCTAAATGCACACAATGCACTGCTGTGACTAATCTAAAACCTCTCTGCTTGTGCCTTGAACTGCCATTGGGTCTTGGGACACTGTTGCAGATGTGTGGAGATGATTCCCATCTGACCTTCCCAACCTCGAGCAAGGACTATGGACCAGAAAGATCAGGGTTCAAACTCCACCTCTTTAAAGTTGCAACTGTTGGTCCTTTAGCAAGACCCTCAACCTGCAATTGCATGAACTGTAAGACTGCATCAATTGCAATTCCCTCTAAATAAGGACGTCTGCTAAATGCTGCAAATTTGTAAATACAAAAATAATCTTTAATTTTATGTAGTTTTGCTTTGATAATGGAAGTCTTAATACTGTCTATGTCAATGTCTAGAAATAAGCAAACCACACAGACGTCAAATACACAGAACATACGCTGAAAACTGGGCTTCTAATTACTTAGAGATTAAATAGATAAAACCTTCCTAACCACCATCTGTGTAAAGCCTCTTATATTTAGTTAAATCTCTGAGCAAAGAAAAGCAGCGTTTGCCCTGTGAACTGCATGACACACAGACCAGAGCAATCTTGCATTAACTGCAAAGGGAATGTGTTATTTGAAAAAGAAATACATATTTACAGGTTTATAGATACAACACACCATCACCTCTGCATTGTTACACCCCTATTCGTCACTCACCGACCTTACACTGTACTCATCATTCAATTTCCTTAATTTTTATTTTTTTTTTAATCTAGTGTAAACCAAGAAAAATACACATTTTCATGTTTTTAAACAGAACTAAAACATTGTAGGTAAAATAAAAGGTTTTATTTGAAAATAAAATTAATAAAATAATTATTAAAGCTAAAACTCTATATCTTACATATCTTAATATCTTTTATAACATAAAAACATTCCCTTTTAATTCTGAAGAATACAAATTAAGCTAGCGTCCTACCTAAAAGCACATGACTGAAGTTAAGAATGAGTGAACAAACTGCACCAGGGGACAAAACACAGACACCCACCAGACTCTAACCAGTTTTGGCTTTAAAAAGACCGATGGTAAAGCAATCTGCGAACCATGTCAGAAGTCTGTTGCCATTAAATACTGTGAAAACCTTCGAAAGTCAGCCAATAAGGTACCAGCATGAAAAACAGAACGGCAAACTTCACGACAAAAATAGCAACAGATGGCATGACATAAAAGACACGGTATGAAATGGGCATGGCAGAAATGGGTTCAAACTTTCACAAAATGATAACAAAACTAAATATCCCCAAATGTTCGTGACAAGCGAACTTCAGACCAAGTATATACAGGCTGAGTCAAAAGCCACGAGACAAAAAAACAGAAACAAAAGGGGAAAGTGAAACATGGTAATGGGTGGGGAGGCAGAAGCCGGTATATTGGATCAAGAGCAAGCTTTTTCCAAATGGGAAGGTGGTCATGAAGCATATCAAAGAAGAGCGGAAAATCAACTGCTGATTCAGATTTACAATATCTTTTGTGGTTAAGTTCAAAACTTTTGTTGTTTGTCTTCGGTAACTAAAAAAAGGAATTTTAACGATTCTGAAGTCAGGGGAACATAGCTGCAGACTTCAACAGCTGACACCCAGAAAGATCACCAATTTCACACAGCACTGTTGCATCCCTTGTACCAACGAAGAAACCTCAAAATGGTTTTGCCAGCTTCCGCGAAAAGTCCACGATGCAACTCGTGATGTGTTCTGCGACTTTTAACTCATCCTGTACACTTTCAAAGTTATCATTATAGATGAAATCCCAGAACATATATCTCATTTCTTTTCAGTAGCAAACATCACTACTTATTACTCGTAATGTGTATGGGAGCATGATACATGTAACTGCATACCATGGTGTCAAACAGAATACATGTGACACTGAATATCACAAACAGATTTCCATCACTTTGCAGCATTACATTCCACAAACATCCTTAAGGTGTGTGGATGTGAAGATAACTTTATCTAGAAATCCTATCCTGCACTGGCAGTGATGATCCTCAGACACACGCAAACTCACAATGACACTAGTGAGTGATGGAATGCTGATTCAGCCAGCTATTAAATCAAACCACACGTAAATTGTACACGTTTCCTATTTATTTCCACAACACTACCAGAGTCCTATGAGTGGAATATTAAGATTGCCCAGGCAGCTGATTCATTAATGCTACAGTGTCACTGTTGGTGTGCTGCTAATCAGCTGTAATGGCACGACGGATTATGGATGAGTGGTGGGAGGTTTAGGGGGTAAGGTGGGGGCAGATGTTCATGCTGCTACAATTTGGCTGCTCCAATAAGGGCTTTGGCAGGGTATTTTTTAGCTAGTTGGGGTCAGCGGCATGAGCAGTTTAATGATCAACAAAGTCTCCCTCCCCTCCCTGTGTGTGAGTATATATTGACGGTCGCTTAGCTTTTCATGCAGCTGTGCACATGACAGAGCGAGGAAGCAGGACCAGAGGATCTAACGAGATCAGATAGGAACTAGCTGTAACCAAGTCAATATGAAGCCTGTCTGCTTGTTCTTTCTGTTGAGCCTGTGCACCATTAATGCAGCACCACCTCCAGTAACAGAGCCACCATTCCTCAGCAACCCACAACCGACCGAAACCAGGTCGCGCTTCGCGATGCTGGATGACGTACGACTGCTGGCGAATGGTCTCCTTCAGCTGGGGCAAACCCTGAGAGAGTTTGTACACAAGACCAAGGGGCAAATTAACGACATCTTTCAGAAGCTGAACATCTTTGACCGGTCGTTCTACCAGCTCTCCGTGGTGACCAATGAGATAAAAGAGGAGGAAGAAGAGCTTAAGAAAACCACAACCTCTCTCAAAGTGAACAATGAGGAGATCCGGAATCTGTCGCTGGAAATCAATTCCAAAGTTAACGGCATTCTGCAGGAACGCAGTCAGCTTCAGAGCAAAGTGGGGAATCTGGAGGAGAAGTTAAAGGGTCTGAGCCAAAGCATGACCCCTTTAGAACAAATCCAGGAGCTCACTGCACTCAAGGTAGGTCTCTAATCTGCAAATGGCTGATGAGAACAAAATGGGATTAACATCTAAAAAACTGAAGAAATATATAGGCAATGTAATTGCTTTTATAGTATGCAAGTATATGTTCAACTGTTGTTAAACTATCAACAAAATAATCTCGTCCAACAAAAAAAAATGATCTGCTTACAGGATGTAATTGACACTCAGGAGAAGACCATCAAAGACCTGCTCAAGTCAGTGAGTGAGCAAAATGAGCAGCTCAACTTTCAAAGAAGCAAAATTAAGAGCCTGGAGGACAAGGTACCCCAAAGACAAAAGCATAGGCCGTAGAGAATATGGAGTGAGTATTTTAGTGGCTTTATTTAGACTTTTTTAATGCTTTTATTTCAGCTCAGTTACGAAGCCGCCCAAGAACCAGGTGAAAAAAATGCTGAGTTAAGTCCAGAGGAACCAAGCATTTTGGAATACCTGAGCAGTAACTCAACCAATTCATCTATTGACACAAATGGTGAGAGTCAGAGCAGAGAACAGAGCAGTTACAGAAGAATTGTGGTAGGAATTCCTAACAACCAGTTCTTTTCAGACCTTCCTATTGACTGCAGTGAGGTGTACAATAGAGGGGAGAGGAACAGTGGAGTTTACCTAATCAAGCCAAACCAATCCGAGCCATTCTATGTGTTCTGCGACATGAGCCCAGGTAAGAGTTCAGGCACAATTCCAAACCCATGCACTACCTTCCATTTCCTTTTTAGTTAAATACAAGTAATACCTATATAAAGATTTTATCTTTGAAATCTTCTGTCTTTATAAATTTCCCATTATTATTGAATGTACAGATGGAGCATCCACAGTTATTCAACGTCGAGTGGATGGGTCAGTGTATTTTGATCAGACATGGGATAAATATGAGATTGGATTTGGAAACTTGGAAAGTAAGTAATCAAATGGAATTCATTTGATACAGACACAGTCTGTAGGTAATAGGGCAGTGGGGGGTCAGAAGTCAAAGTACAAAAAGAATGGGGTTGAAGCACAACCAATAAGCCACTGTTAGGCTCTTGAGCAAAGTCCCTTTTCCTCAGTTATTTGGATTGTACCTTATAAGATCTGTTGCAAGTTATTCTGAATTAAGATGTTTTCCAACTACGTACATTCAATTAAACGCAACAGAACTGACTCAAAGCAAATCATAATCATATAATCTTTCAGCTACTTAAAAAAATATGTATGAACTAAAAAACTGTATGAACAATAGTAATAATACCTTGTATGGATCAATATTATGTAACACTAAGCATGCCAAATAATTAAAATGCATTTTAAAATGAGTACTGGCAGCCTGTCAAGTAACCATGTTATGCACATTTTGCATCTGCCAATAGGCTAGATGTAGTAGGTTCTGAGAAGAATATAAATTCTAGCTAAACTATTTCAACAAACTTAAAATATGACTTCACCTCAAAACTGGTACTGCTCCCATCTTAGCCAAGCTGCTACTGTTGGGTCAGTGAGCAAGACCCTTGCATGCATCTTAAGACTAGCAGATTTAAGTCACTCTGGAAAAGGGCATCTGCTAAATATTAATGAAAAACATACATTTTATTCTCTTTAACAGAGGAATTTTGGCTGGGCTTGGCAAAGCTCTACTCCATTGCCAGACAAGGTGACTACATTCTCAACATTCAGATAGAAGACTGGAAGGATGAGAAAAAGTTTATCGAGTACAAGTTCACTCTGGATGGTCCACTGTCATTCTATGCCATCTACCAGACCCATTTGTCTGGAAATCTGCCTGATTTCTTAAACAACCAAACAGGCTTCATGTTCTCCACCAAAGATAAGGTCAATTGCAAATTGGAATACTCAAGCTGTGTCCTCAACTACACCGGTAAGAAAATTCAATGGGTCAATGGCATTTTTACCTAGCAGGAATAAGACTTTTATAACAAAACAAACCCGTTTTCAGGTGGTTGGTGGTTTAACGCGTGTGGAGGCACCAACCTAAATGGACGCTACACCTGGGTGCGATCCAAGAATCGAAGTCTGCGCAGGAAAGGGATCTCCTGGATACCAAGCAAAGGGAGCGCAAACACCTTCAAATCCACCAAGCTCTCAATCAGTCCATCATCATAGTTTCTCAAATCAGTTTATTGGGTAATCAGTGAAAAGGTTCACACAGGCAGCTCTGGCCACACAAGACTCTGGCCAATACCAACTAAGCCATTTGCTTCGACACAGTCCAAAGGCTGTGGATCACCCCATGACGCAATGTGTCAGGTCATTAACCTTTGACAGGGACCTTCAAATATATAGGAAATGTTGCATGTGCAGTTTACTTTCTACATAGCATGTAAAACTGTTCAAAAGCAGACTTAGCTGAACGCACAAAGTCATTTAGTCACCCTGCATGCCATTATGAATTCCGACAAATCTTAACTGTATAAGAAGCATCCACAAAAATCAAGCAAGTATCAACACGCACACAATTTCAATAGATTTCAGTCTCTTGTTTTTATACGGCATTTTAACTTAATAGCATATTTAAGCCATGTTCATATTTAGTGCTACATTAGTCAAGAAACACGCTGTGGTAGTGACAACAGTTTTCTCCTTTATGTTACTGAGTCATATTGACTCCTTGCTACACATTGTACAGTCTGTATTTTGTTTACAGATTTGACCTAAGAAGCATGATATTTATATCAAAATAAAGAAAACACTTAGCAATCAACTATTTTGTCTTCGGTACGATCATGCACTAACATCTCTCAAATAACAGCTATATTGTCCTTGAAATCAGCAGGATTCACTTCTCACCAAACCGAGTTGTAAATTTTTTTTTTTTATAAAAGTTCATTGTCTTTTCTTAAGACAAAGTGCAGTTTTAAAATTATTTAGTAAAGTGTTGTTGCATGTGTAGGCATTATTTTAGCTTTTATCATTTTATCTTTTACTGAATTTCCCCACTGTGATACTAATAAAGGATTATCTCATCTCTTATCTTATCTTTAACAAGCCAAATGTACACAATAAGTGTCTTAGGTCACCCTTAGATTAAATATACAATGGGTTTTAGCAATGGTATAACGACCATATACAATTATTTATCAGTTTCTAGAACACCAAATCTGCCAACTTAATTGGGATGCCAAGTTGAACCTCCTACAGTCCACAGACGCTTGAGTAGGAATTTTCTTTTTTGAAGGGTAGCAGGTACAAAACCAGTTTTTCAGAAAGGCGAAAAGGCTAAGGCATGCTAAAGCTCATGAAAACTGAAATGAAGATACATGAGTGACGAATCCTGACATTTTTGGATCCGGTCACCAGCAATGTGTTATATAAGGTCATTACTTCTGAATGCTCTTGTTTGTGTTGCAAGTTGGACAATTAGATTTAGGGAGGCAAACAGCCACTGTAAATCAACAATAAAAATAGCGCAGAATATAAGAAATTTTTTTGCTGAACCAGTAAGGCATGACGAACTATACTGGGTGTCTAGAAAGCAAATACCACTTTAATAAATGTATTATTCACCAAGCAATGTGCATGAGAGGTTTTTAGGTTAACATGAAGCACAAGAAGGCCATGTTTTATCCAGATTGCATTGACACTGTGTGAGCCACGTGGGTGACGTGACATCAACACACGTTTTATTAACAAGGTTAAGTTATGACTTCCTTTATCTCACCTTGTATCTGTTTGTCCATCCATCCATGTACCCATCTAACCACACACGTGCACGAGCGCACGCACGCTCACACGTACGCATACGCGAACGCACACACACGGACACGGACACGGACACACGTAGTAGTATAGATAAGTCAGCCCCATTGCCACAGGTGTATACAAACTAGCAGCAAGACAAGCAGTCATCAGCCTTTACTAACATTTGTGAAAGAATGGGCCATTAAAAAGTGCTCACTTAAGTCGAGCGTAGTACTGTAATAGGATGTCAAGTCAGTTTGTGAAATTTCTTCCTTCCCAAAAGGTCCACAAACAACAGAGTGCGCTACTACTGAAATGCGAAAGTGTTTAGGAACCACAGCAACTCGGTAACTCGGAGTATCAGACTATGAAAAGTGTAAAAGTGTAAAGAGCAGAGTGCATAAAAATTACCGATGTTCTGTCGACTAACATGTATCTGCCTCTAACATCAGCACAAAAACTGAGAAGGGACGTTTCATGGCATGGGTTTCTATTGCTGAGCTTCTGCATGCAAACTTTACATCATTAAGCATAATGCAAAGGGTTGGACGGAGTGGTGTAAAGCACACGGTCACTGGATTCTGGAGAACTGTGTTCTGTTGAGTGATTAATCCAGCTTCTCTATCTGGTAGCCATATGGATGAGCCTGGCTTTGGTGAATACCAGAAGAACATGACCTACCTAACATCACTGTGACAGGAGGAGGAATAATGTTAGAGGGCTGTCCTTCAGGTGACCTAGGCCCCTTATTTTCTATGAGGGGAAATCTTAATGCTTCAGCACACCAAGACATTTGGACAATTGTATGTTTCCAGCTTTGTGGGAACAGTTTTGCTTACTGTTGTAGCATGACTGTGCTCCAGTGCAGACAGAAACGTTCATAAAGACAGGGTTGGGTAAGTGTGGTGTGAAAAAACTCCACTGGTCTCCACAGAGTATTAGATCAAAATGTCTAAATCCTGACTCTTGTGCCAAGCCGGCTACCTCCCAGACATGCATCCTGCTTGATAAATATGTCAATATAACCTATTGCTAAAGGTCTCTGCACTCAGGCCTTAGTTACCACTAGATTTTGTCCAGTCAGTATACGTATCAGAATCTCAACCAAGGCCATGCAGTTATGCAAGTGTATTTACTGGGAAACATCGAATTTGCTGTGTTAAGATTCCATGCAAATGACCTGAAGATCAAATCCCAGTATGACAGCAACAGTCCCTTGGGCAAGGCCATTTAGTATCTAATTCTGCAATCAGGCTCCACTTGCTCACATCTAGGACACTCACAAACAACTTTTGCATATGAAAAAGGCTAAAAAACTGTGTAGAACCTGTGTATACCCAAGGTACACTACCACTGGGTCAATTGTGTTACCTGTATGTGGTGTTGGGTACATAGATGTCCTTGGCTGGGAACTCCAGGATCTCCCTCGTTGGCCGTACTCGAGTGTCTGGATAAGGTTTAACTTGGAGCAGCTCTGGGGTGAGACAGTAGTGAGGATTTTCAGGAGCAGGAGAGATATCGATCTTCAGCTGAGCTGCAAACAACAATAAAACATTCCATTAGGTCACTGAAAGTTGGGGGAAAAGACTGTGTGCAAGGTGCAGTTCAAGCTGGAGATGGTTCTGTCATGTTTTTGAATTCCAAAATGGGCAAAAGCTGAAAAGGTGAAAAGATGTGCTGCTGTCCAAGATAATGTTCAGAGGGCTGCAAATGTGACTGTTTGGCATGAAGAAGATTCAGGAGCATTCACACATCTGGACTGACACGCAAAATACCCAAATGTGAATCCTCTTAAAAGATGTCAGGAAAGGCATCTACGGAATCTGGCCGAATGATGCAATTCCTTGATGCAGAAGTGGATCAACACAGATCTTGCCCACATCCAGAAGCTTATCTGGTTCATGTCTAATCGAATCACAGCCATTATTGCTTGTGGAGGTATTTACATGCTCGTTTCAGCCACAGGTGACTTATATCAGCTGCAGCTCCCAGAAGTGAATCGTAGCATTTTATTAAACTGAAGTGAGTCAAATCAATTACAATTTACATAATATAGTGGACACATTTATTTTATCCAGAGTGAATTATAACTAATAAGCTCTTACAATGCACAATCCATCTAATTGTGTGTTAATGACCTCAGATAACCTCATAACCCAAGAGCCCAGAAGTGAAAGATATGCAATGCCAAAAGTAGAACCCTTGGACTTCTGACTTTCTAGTACTAGTCTTATCAGGAGACCACCACTAACTAAAGATGCATCACAACTGTAAGATCCAACTAGGTGTATTACTATACCTATACTCCCCATGTATGATTTGGAATGGCTGTTACCTGTGATAGGTCTAAGCCTGCGTAACACAGAAGAAGGTCGTCTCATGTCAGCCAGGAACTTGTACAAATCCTCATCACTTAGCCGATCTCCTTCCTAACACGAGGAACACATTGTCAGCATAATTTGAAATAAACAAATATTTTTTCATTCAAATTACACTTCCCAGTGCAAAAAAAGTAGTGATCAAGTCAGGGTAAAGGGCAATAGAGTTCAAAGGGCCATTGATTCAAATATTCAGCCTGAAAGCAAATATTTAGCCTGAAAGCACAGGTCAGAATTTAAAAGCAAGTCATGCCAAGAAAATTATTTCATAAATTTCAGTCAAAGGTGAGCATGTTTGCAGTGCAGGTTAAAAAAACAAAGTAATCTATAATAGGCACTACACTTTTTATAGCTGTATTTAAAAAAATTCCAACACACAGTCTTTGAATACAGTACTGTACAAAAGTCTTAGACCACCATTGGATGAACAAACCCCAAAAAACTGTCACACAATAATACTCTTTTCCACTAATCTTCATTACAAACAAAGTTATCCTCCCAAATCACCTTTCCTGATCAAGATTCCTTGAACTACAGAAGGATCAACTCGGTATCCTGATGTAGCTGCCAAATACAGCTATTACACTGATATACATAAAGTCCTTACACCATCGCTAAAACAAATGTACAGTGCATCCGGAAAGTATTCACAGCGCTTTACTTCTTTCACATTATGTTACGTTACAGCCTTATTCCAAATTGTATTAAATTAATCTTTGCTCAAAATTCTACACAAAATACCCCATTATTACCATGTGAAAAAAGTTATTTGAATTAAAAAACAAAGAA
>JAUZSV010286679.1:0-11965 GCA_034780495.1 Parotocinclus cesarpintoi
ATGAGATGCACAGATGCCTTGGCAAATTGCTGCTTTTGTGTGTCTTTGCACTGGTTACATTTTATTAGCTTTGAGGATGTGCCCAGGTTTTTATGACTCTTGCGCTAAAAAGCCAGAAAGATGTCTTAAGACTTGAAAACTGGGGGAAATAGTAGTGCTATATTGCACCTATGAAGCAATTTTTTTTATTTGTTGTCTTGCCCACGGAATAGCATTAGATCTGATGGAATTGCTGTACGTGAAAATGCCAACAAACAAATCACAATCTCTGTGCTGCACAAATGTTCTAGGTGTGGATGTGGCCTCTGTTGTTATGACCACTGGAAGCAGTGCCACAACACTTCACTGGGTGTTGCTTCCTTTGCTATGATACTGTTAAGATTGAATACCTGAAAACGTCAATTAAGTATCAGGTGCAGCATGAAAAATGCTGAAGCCGTCCGGAATTAAGATTTAGCCTAAAAAGTCTTCAAATTCAGTTATATGGAGAGTAATAGGAAGACCATATGTTCACAAGAAATATGACCCTTATTCGCTTGCTCCCACTCCAGAGAAACAGACAGATGTACAGCTTGTCCATCTACTGTCAATTAACTTTTTTCTTTTCTTTGTCTTGTTATTAAGAAAAATGTCATTTCTAAAACACTGCAATACAACAGTAATGTGATTCACTTCTCTGACTATATAATACAGAAGTCTTGAAAACTTAAGATCCCATGTGGTTATCCTAACTGGTTCCTTTACAATGCATGGCAACAGATGTGACCTCACCACAATTGGTCTGAGACTTTTGAAAATGCATGAGCACTTAAAACCCCAGTGGTGCTAAATTACTCTCAAATGGAAGTATAAATTGTTAACTTAAGGTCCTAAATTTTGCAAGCCATTGAACTTTAATTTTTGATCACAGAAAATGTATGAAACTCCTAAAGCTGAGACTTTACATTTACTCCTACTAGAGGCTTGTAGTAATATGCTTGGTTTAATCCCTGCTGAGAAACTAATCTCGCTTCACCTAAACATGTGTAGAACTTGTTTATTTACATATCCTACCAAATAAACTGACAAACACAGAGGAGGAGGTGGAGGAGGAGGAGGTGTGAGAACGAGGGAGCGCAAAATGAATTTAATATATCAGCGAGTGCCAGGTTCACCAATTCTAAAGTTTTTGCTTTATTTGGCCTCTTTGTAGCCAATGACTGTGACAGTTTTTTTTTCTTGTAGGATCTGACAACCCCTGCATTAAACATGGTAAGAAAGTAAAGGCAGCAATACTGATATTGACACTTTGTGGAGACTGAAATGGAGTAAATACTCGAGGAAATGACGCATTTGATTATTTAATATTACATTTTGACAGTTATGTCACATTTTTGTAAGATCATTGGCTGGTTGCAAAGTAGAAATCCTATTTCCTGAGTCACCAAACCCAGAGGTTTCCCATTATCTGATTACTCATGTGAAGTTAAACTCGTTGAACAGACACTGGAAAAATCCGATTTTTGGCATTTATGAGATTATGCAGTGTATGCAATCTCACTTATTTATCAGATTTCTGACCAAATGTAAGCAGATAGAAGAGAGAGGACTTTCTTACAGTGTGACACAGCATGGCAGAGTGAAAACATTCTCTTTGAAGTTCAGGCCCACCAGTCTCTTCACATGGAGAGAGCCTCGACACAGTATCACAATAAAATGGGTGAATTGTCACACAGTGCCTTAATCTCAAGACAAATAAACACAGAGCTCATTTGTATAGTAGTGAATGGATCCTGCTGTGTTAAAATAGCAGAGTTATTTTAGACAAGGCGTGATTATTTTGCTTGTGGACGAACAGTAACTGTAGGAACTGCAAATGTCAGTCTGTAGCACGATATTTAACCATACACATATACTCCAACCATACTATGCTAATGTACCTCATTCTGGACAACGGTTCATATAGCGAATTCAATATTTCAATAGCAAGGCCCTATATTCGTTATTACACCTGCCTTACTACCAAAAACTTAAACCCAAGCCACTTTAAATGCCAGTGTAATCTGATTGGCCCCATCTTCCTGTTTTTTGTAAGTTGGGTGGAGCTTTACTTGTCTAGCATGAGCAGCGCTCATTTATGAAATGTACTTTAGCTTGCTTGCAACTGTCTTAGTGTGTTTCTACTAGCGAAAATATAATATAAATAGCATTTACCTCGTAATGAACAATTTTAATTAAATTAATTGGTTAGGTTACTTACAGATAGGAGAGAAATAGATGGTAGGTGTAGGTAGAACTAAGAAATCCTTTGGAGCACCCATTCCACTATTTTCCTGGGGTTGGAGATTCCAGTAGTGGATAAAGGGATTAAATACCCCATAGATTTCAGTAGAATTCAGATGGCAGGAGTTTTGATAGCAGGGTTGGACTGTATAAGCTCTAGGGCTGGTGATATGGCCAAAAAATATACAGTTTCTAATTCTGATTAGTTAAATAGCTTTTGATGGGGTTCTGAAATGTGCAAGCACAGCAAAGCTTGTGTGAAAGAAACATAAGAAAGCAACAGTGGTGGTCAAATCCATCTAGAACAGAATACCTATACCTACCTATAGAATATTGTCATCCAGGCTTATTATTAGGCTGCTTGTTGTACTGGGACACGCACAGAATTTAGGGGCACACCTATATCCCTATGATTGCATATGATTGATGATGAGTCCTAAAACCATAAAAAAAATCACAAAAAAGAAACCTGTTAAACACTAAATATACTAATCAAAAATATAAATACAACACTTTTGTTTAGGACCTTCACATCCAGCATCTTCACCTCCAAAATCATCTGACCAGCCACCTGGTCAGCTGCTGCAACTATCAGTTTGCACAACCAAAGGATTTATGCACAACCTGTCAGAAACTGTCCCAGGGAAGCTTATATGTTTACATATCATCTCCATGGAGGTCTCCACCAGACTGGGGTTTGTTGTCCTAACCGACTTAGGTGGGAAAAGGACCACATTCCATGGCACATGGCACGTTGGAGAGATGTTCTTTTCACGGATGAATCCCAGTTTTCACCGTACAGGGGATGTATGGGGTCGTGTTGGTGAACGATTTGCTGATGTTAGTGTTGTGAAGCGAGTGGCCCATGGTGGCGGTGGGGTTATGGTATGGGCTGGCGTATGTTATGGGCTATGAACACAGGTGCATTATATCAATTGCATTTTAAATGCACAGAGATACTGTGACGAAATTCAGAGGCACATTGTTGTGCCATTCATTCACGACCATCACAGCCCCATGTTGCAAGGATCTGTACACAATTCCTGGAAGCTAAAACATCCCAGGAGATTATCTCGGCAAAGGAGAAGCGCTCACTACCACAGATTAAGACAAATTTGTGAGCAATATTAAGAGAGGAAAAGGCCTTTTATGTACATAGAAAAAGACTTGGATCTTTGAGTTCAGCTCATGAACAATGGGAGCACAACAGTAGTGTTGAGTTTATAGTTTTGGTATGTATAGATTAAGCGATTTAATGCTACAGTGAGTGTCACTGAAAAGAATAAAAAGTAAGGACAAAGGACATTTTATATTAATTGCATTACTTACTAATTATGGTAACGTAATTTGCTTTAGTGCTCTAATGTTACTTTAGGTAGGTTATAAGGTCACAAGTGGCTAATCAAAACATAGTTCTTATTATCTTTACCTTGTCTTGACATTTCATTTAAATACAGTTCTAACAAAAATTATGGGATATTTCAAAATGAATATGAAGAAGATCCCACAAGAACTGCTGGACAATCTGATCCTGTCCATGTCCCATCGATGTCGGTGTGTTTTAGCAGTCCATGCTTCTGTTTACCCCATGAATATGTCACTTGCTACTCAATCACAATAATTGAGTTTTCATCTCATTTGCATAATCAAACAACTTCCATTGACTTTTATTATCTTGTTTAATGAAATAAAATCAAATGCTTCTTTTATCGGTTTATATCCTTTTTGAAATATCCCTCAGTTTTTGTGTGCAGTGTATTTACAGATGCCCATTACTTACTAGATGTACAGGCTGACTGACATATTTGCATATTTGATGATGATGGGGGTACAAGCATCCAAGCCAAATGATGTGTAGTTTGGTGCTAAAAAAAATGCTAAACTTTTAAAGTTTTAAAGTTTCCGTCCACTACAGTTATGTGAAGAAACTTTAGATGATGTAGGTTCCCATGATTAGGGCTGGCATTTAAACAAACAAGAATGTGTGCATTGGTTCGTCTAATGAGGCTGCCTTTAACACATCTTTTCTGCGGGTAGGTTATGTCGGGTTGACTATCAAATCAGAACTTAATGTAGCAAGAAAGGGGATCATGATGCACCTCTGTGGAGCGCCAGTGTAAAGTATTAAAATGGAGGATAGTTGAGTGCAGGTCTGACCATTCGAGGGCAATCAGACAGAAAGTCCAGAATTCAGTCACAGAGAGACAAGCTAATGCCTCACTCTTACAGTTTAAGGGTTAGCCTTCTCAGGGCAACTGTAAATATGATGTGTGAATAGTATACTGACCTATGTGCCCTGGCATTCCAAATGAGACTGAACAATTGCTAATTCCAAAGTTGTATGTTTGTGAGGGGCAAGTGGAAAATGTGGGCCAAAACTGATCTCAAAACATTCCTGACAGTTGGGGGGTGTGCTACAGATTTTGGTACTAAAATGATGGCTGATTTGGGGCATCCCCAAACAACTGGGGAGATATTAAAGACGTTAGTGAATATCTGTGCCAGTTGTCCTCTGTCCAGTAAGCCCACCTAAGCACATCTTCCACATGCTGAGTGTGAGAGCCTGGTCAGCTGCTTTAGATGGGGCTCTTAGTATAGCAAATTTATCATCATCTAAACAAGCTAAAAGAAACGTTGTTTAGCTTGTACAAGTTGATGGACATCGCTTATGCCATGATGCCATAATGCACTTCACAATAATATTTCTGAATAGGTTAAACATAGCTATAATGTTAAAACACTTGCATTTATGTCTATGTACCATTGTGTACCATTTATAACTGTGATTTTTTAACTCTATTCTTGTTTTATGAGTCCCACACTATTAGTTCCAATTCCCATATAGAATCACTTTGTAGTCACCTTGTAGGTATCAATCTCCATCGACTTTTTTAGTCCCCTTTACTCTGTTCTCTAATATTCAGGTCATATTTGGGTGGTGGATCATTCTCAGCACTGCAGTGACACTGATGTGGCAGTGGTTTTGTTCTGGTATGACTTTTAAAAACCACATTGTCGATGCTGGACTGAATATATTCCACCAACCATGTTCCTTTAGGCAGCATCATATGAGCCCTGATAGAGGATTAGATAATGACTAACACAAACTGCGCAAAAACAGATTTCAGAGTGCACAGTTAACGAACAGTGTTAGCTCCAGCAGCACTGCTATAACTGACTGAATTGCACCATCAAAACACACACTAACACATCAATATCACTGGAGTGCTGTGAATTATCCTTTAACCAAATAGTACTGTGGTGATCCAGTGGGGATCCTGACTAAATTTTTGATAAATTTTTTACCCATTGTCCATCAGTCAAGCCAATATTCAGAACATGGCCGACATCTTGAAAGCCGCCATATTGGATCAAGGGCAAGTTTTTCCAATACATATAAAAGAAGACCAGAATTGTCTCAGATATCGATTTTCCAATACATATCAAAGAAGACCAGAATTGTCTCAGATATCGACTGCATCAGATTTGCAATATCTCTTGTGGTTTAAAAGTTATCAACACAGTAAGTTCAAAACGTTGTTGTTCGTCACGGGTAACTGAAGACGGAATTGACAATTCTGATGTCCGGGGAAAGCAGCTGTGGTATGATAGCTGCAGATTTCAACCACTGACACCCAGAAAACCCACCAGTTTCACACAGCACTGTTACATCCCTCATAGCCAAATTCAGAGTAACCAGGACTGTGGAAGCCATGTAGTGGTCATCCGAATACCACTATCGACAAAGAAACAATGGTTTTGGCATCGATCCACGATGCAGCAAATGGCATGCCCTTTGTCTTTTGACTCAACTTGTAGTATGAGTGTATAATAAGTGATTCATACCTAACTTAAAAGTGTGTATTTTCAATGATAACCAATAGCAAACAAGTCACTTGACGCCTTAGAGAAATAATCATAGAGAAATGATCTAGGGAAGAAGCCGGACCTTTGTTTTTCATTTCTGCCAAAATGTGTTATAATGTATGATTTAAATTTTGCATATATACTGCATTTTGTAGTCTGCACAGATCGGCAAAATATGCAAATGTACCAGAGCATGCCCAAGCCTGACTGTATAATGCCGGGGCTGTGAATTAAAAACACATTTTCCCACTGTTACCTTGTCTAAGAGGGAAAAAATCAGAAGAAACCTGGCCAGTGACATCATGTGTCTGCATCATGTAGGGGGAAATCAGAACAGTTAGTATGAACAGGCAGGTTATTACCATTACCACACATTTAGCATTTAACCTGCTTAAAGAGGGCAGGTTTAGTAAACAGCAGGTCTGTACAGCATTAGTACTAGGCTTATTAGAGATTCATTATCAGATCAATGATGGAAAAAAGTGGCTTGGTGCATCCATTATTGGAAGTGCTTCGTAATAGTCTGTGTAATAAAGCAGTCCAAGTTATTATTTTTTTTGCAGTTGCTAAATGTGCCAGACAATCAATCACAATTAAAGCTTTTTGCATTAGCACCCCTATTTAATTTCTTAAAGCCCGTTTAGCCTGCTTCAGCAGAGTCATTATACGAGCTCAATTTCTGTTAAAGAATCACAACACCCCTGGGCTTGCAAATCCGCACTCACGTCATGGACTGTTGTAAAACACATGGTTAGTCCTCCATTGGTAACCAAGGCTGTGGTTTTCATGCACAGATCCAACTGGATCAAAATTCCCTGGTCAAAACAATCAGATCTCATTTCCAGTCTGTGGTATCGAGTCTGCTAATGCTGTTGAGATGAGTCATTGTCCTGTGTTTCTCACCTTAGATTACAGCGAATCACATAATCTGCTGAGGATATTGCCTTATTAAGGCACGAGCCTCATAGTGAGGCATCAGGGAAAGAATATTAAAATGATAATTAAAATATCCATCTTAGCTGAAGTGCACCATTTAAGCGCTGACACATTGTCTAAGAATTGTCTCAGTAGGAATTGCTACTCTTTTTTTTCCTTGTTGCCTTTTTGTGGAGGGAAAGCAGTAAACTGTGTACAAGAACAAACGCAGTACAATTAGACCCTGCGTAGTCCGACAGGGTCACTTAACCTGTTCTAAATCCATCCAAAACACACACTTATCACTCGCCAGTTGCCACACACACATGCCTATACGTAGCTTATAAGGCCAGACTTTTTTATTGCTTGTTTCACCGATTCGCCGACGATCATATTTGAAGAATGCAAAAAAATATATTTTTTGGTGGTATTACACGGATCCGCCGCAACACCAATGGTTGAAATTCAAAAAAAAAAAAATTGTTTTTATTTTTTAGCTTATTCCACCCTCCGGTGGAGAGCCAACGGTTTTCTTCTGTTCATTTAATTTTATTCCAGATTCTTTAATTTAATTGTAGGTTAAATACATTTTATTTTTAAATAAACATTTATTTTTATTTCTTCCTCCTTCCTTGTATTGATTCCACAAAGTCCTTGAGAAATGGAAAAGTGCTGAAAAATAAAGATTTTTTTTTCCCTCCCTAGTAGATTCTTAAGTAGGGACATCCGAGGAACAAGCAATTAAAAGTATGGACTAATGTACTCTGCTGTACACTTTGTGCACCTCAGAAAGATATGAAAATGACAATGTCATTAACTGAACTTAATAATATTTGAAATGGCAACCAGTGGATCTAAAGCTTGCAGCTTTCCCTGAAGTGCACTGATACAGTCAAGCCTTTAGTCTGAGGACTTGTTTCTGTTATACTACTGAATGCAGTCAGTGCTCAACTGGGAACATGGATATGTGAACTGATTTCCATTATTCTTAGATTTAACACACAGGTGTGGATCTTTCAACTTTCGCATTAAGTTCTGTGAAACAGGACATGGACCAAAATGAACCCTGACCCGACTTTATCATGATCACATGTTTTTGCTACTTTTTATGCCATTGTAGTGCAGGGCTGGTTGTGGACTACTTATTGTATTGGGGCAGACAGAATTAGGAGGGGTACAATTGTACCTCTCTGCATGCTAATCAGTCATAGGGCACGACTGTGCCTAAAATCTGTCTGTTAAACACTAAATACAGTGATTTAACACAAAAGTGGGCATCACTCTGGATGGACAATGGATGAGAAATTGAGCATAAATTGACATTAAAGAATTTTTATTAATTGCATTACCTAACCATAGGCTGTGAGCTATCGTTACCTTGTCTGCAGCGTGCTTGACGCTACATTAAATATTTGAGCTCGTCCGTTACTGATTGGGGGAAAAAAACGACAGAAACTGTCTGTGGCTAAAAACGCTAGCAACGTAAGCTTTTGGAAAGACGTTTGGGCATTGTGGGAAGTGAACTGCTGAAGTTTAGCCCCGCACAGCTACTGTTTTCCCGCGCCCAATGACACCCCTGCTGTAATGCAAATGAATTTAAGTGGAGGGGCCTAGGTTTCTTAACCGTGTGATGGTTGGGCACTTCCTCAACGCCATGCTCACTCCAACACCATGTGTTTACTGGTATATGGGTGCTGGATTCCCACAAGCCTCCCCACAGGGTGACTTGCAACTTTGCAACTGCTGCAGTTTTACAACATATAATTCATGTAGTTAAGAGTCTTGTTAATGACCCATGAGGCTCAACTTGTGGTCAGACTTAAACCCCCTTAACAGACATACCCTTGACCAGACATGACCATAATCACACAGTCTCTTTAGCTATTATAATGTAAATAGAATGGCAGTTTTCATAACACATACATTATTACTTTGTGTACAATTACATTTTTTATATTAGTTAAGGCACATACACTTACTGGGTGTACATAAGTAACAGAACGTAGCGTAACAGTATTAAAATTAGTATTGAACATCTGTGAAATTAATCAGTAAAATATGGTAATTAAAATGCAGAACAGTATTTTATACTGCAACATCATACAGTATCTCACAAAACTGAGTACACCCCTCGCATTTCCTAACTATTTTATCATGTCTTTTCATGGGACAACACTGAAGAAATGACACTTTATTACACTGTAAAATAGTCTACAGCTTGTGTAACAGTGTAAATTTGCTGTGCCCTCAAAGTAACTCAACAACACACAGCCACTAATGTGTAAGCCACTGGCAACGAAAGTGAGTACACCCCTAAGTAAAAATGGCCAAATTGTGCCCAATTAGCCATTTTCTCTTCCCGATATCATGTGACTCGTTAGTGTTACAAGGAGCAGGTGTGTCACACTTTCTCATACTGGTCACTGGAAGTTCAACATGGCACCTCATGGCAATAAACTCTCATGCTCAGTGTCATAGCCAGAGTTTCACTTTTGAAAATAGATGTAGGGGTGCAGCAAAGGTTAAAGGAGTGGGGGGTCAGCCTGTCAGTGCTCAGACCATACACCGCACATTGTATCAAATTAGTGTGCATGGCTGTAGTCCCAGAAAGAAGGTTCAGATGGTGTCCAGTGTGTATGGTGGTAACCAGATGAGTTGTATAAAGACAAGTGTGTCTTACCTACAGTCAGGCATGGTTGTGGAAATATCATGGTTTGGGGCTGCATGAGCTACAGTTCATTGAGGGAACCATGAATGAAGCAGATCATGATCCCCTCCCTTCGTAAACTGGGCCACGGGGCCATATTCCAACATGATAACAACCACACAACTCCAAGACAACTACTGCCTTGCTAAAGAACCTGAGGTTAAAGGTGGTTGACTGGTCTCCAAACCTAGCATCTCTGGAGGAGCTCAAGGTCTCTGGCCATTTTCACTTAGGGGTGTACTCTACACTGCATATCTACACTGTTATACAAGCTGTAAACTAACTACATTACTACTACACTAACTTCAAAGTCATATCTTCAGTGTTGTCCCATGAAAAGATAAAGATAATAAAACAAAACTGTGAGGGGTGTACTCACTTGTGTATGCTTAGCAGTGTTGTACATTGTTTTTGTTGTTTTTCATTGAATCACATGGAGGTTAAACAGCGTATATCTGTACAATGCAATGCACCAGGTAGAAGTCGTTGCCAGAAGTCATTTCTTTGACTATGTAAGTCAAAGAAAATAAAAAGTGAGCAACAGGAATAATATATTTCAAAAGCCACAAATGCAAATAAAGACTAACCTGCATTTCCACAGTCATGCCAACTGAACATCTGCAGTCCCAGTATGCATGGATTTGCAAACATAATTGCCAGACAGCACAACCAGTCATCACTAATTACCAAAACACCCTATATAGCTGCTTTCTGGAGTACCGTATTCACATTCATCGAGGGTTCTTGTAAACAAATAGGACACAGGCCTGTTTAAAGGCTGTGCCATGTTAGCCTCTGCAGAGAACTCTGCAAACATAAATTAATAAATTATCATAATTACCAACAGTTGCAGGCTCAGGTTACCTGGGTGTCGCTCTGCTAACATGCTGTCAAATAGCTGAGGTGAAGTCTTTATGCACTCTGGAAATCCCCCAAAGTTTTGGCTTCAAAATATGTAAATCAATTTCTGTACATGGTCATTATGTGCTACTATTACTATTACTAATTCATGCATAACACATGCAGCATTACTTTGTATACTATGTAAATAACACTGTTTTCAAAAATTAGGGATCAAAATGAAACATCCCATAATAAAATATCATCTAATTTTTGTAAGCAGTATATAATAATATAATGGAAGATCATGAACCTAAAAATGCATACAAATGTATGTGCAGGTGTATGTGATCACTATATTATATATACTGCTCACAAAAATTAGGGGATATTTCAATATGGGATATCTACCTTTCGCCCGGAGTGTTCGGCCGTCCTCGCCGGTCGGCATTACAGAGCAGTCGGTGAGGCGGTCTATAACCTATTTGCTGCTTCTACGGCTATTTAGGTGTGGGTTCTAGCGCTGTTCGTGGCCAGGTCATGTTACTCCACTCGGTACCTTCATTCGGTACGCGCGCCCGACCATCGGCACCATTAGGGGTAGTTGGTTACGTCCTGGGGCTTTTAGTGCTGATGGACGGGGGGAACCCCCGAGCTATTTAGTGTTTTAGGGGCACTTTGAGGATCTTCCGTACTCGTGCGCTCCTCGCACGCCTGAGCTCATGCTCTTCCGCCGTCGGTACTTAACGAGCCTCACTCCAGCCAGCTGCCCGTCTTGAATGAGACGTCCCCCGGCTTGGCTTACTCGCGCCATACGTTCACCCGAGCTCACGCTCACCCCCTGGCGCTTCGGCGTCTTCTGTGATTCATTCGTGTCCGCGCTCACACTTGCCCTCTGTCCTTCGGACTACCTCCGTGCCTCGCCACTTAAGTTACGTCCCAAATTGTGCTCTCTGCACGCCTGCCCCGTTGGCGCTTCGGTTCCCCCTCGTGATCAGTTCGCACGTTGGTCCCAGCAAAACATGCGGCGCGCCATTTCATACTTTTTTTGTGTGTGTTCGCTTTTGGTTTTTCTATATTATTTTCCCATTATTATCATGCGTCGTGGGATTCTGTTTATCACGTATTGTTGGGTCCTAACACAAATCATAACAATTGGATTATAGGATTATCCATGCAGGTCACATATTTTAACAGTTAAGATGCAGGTTCATGGTCCAACACAGCAAAATAAGAATACAGTCGATTCCTGTTAATGGGACCACATCGGGAGGCGATGGTTTTGGTCCTAATAACTGGCTGGTCCGATAAAACGAACATGCCCTATGTTACAAGACGGGACGTGCTATGTAACATATTAAATGTTTATTAAAC
>JAUZSV010286784.1:0-11960 GCA_034780495.1 Parotocinclus cesarpintoi
TCTGCACCTTTGCCCCGACTGACGCTTTGGCGTCCTCTCGCGACAAGTTCGCGCGTTGCTCCCATTTGGGACGCAACATCGGCGCGCCCCTTTATCCTTTCGGTTTCATTATGTTAGGAGTCTCACGCTTCGCTCTTCATCCCTTTTCTATATTATTTCCCCATTATTATTATACGACGTGGGATATACTTATCCAGCATATTTGAGTCCTGTTAAAAACACCACCACTGCTCGTAACAGGTTTGACATGATTTGCCCAAAGTTCATAGGCATGAAGCCAACCATGATGATACTTCACCGCCCTGAAATTCTGATTACTGATGGGGTTCCTATGGCAACCAGTAAGAGGACCAGGCATGTACATTGTGGGCCATTCTCTGGGTTTCGGAGCTGTAATTCCTATGTGCTACTAAAGAAAATCTTCCAATAACATTTGATTCAGAATGTCTTTGGCCACTACCAAGCCTCTTTCCTCCGGATCCTCTCAGTCTATCAGGTTTTCAAGTTATCAGGTCATTAAAAACATAGATATTTGTCTAGTGTCTGTAGTGATCTGCCAGTCTCTTCTGTTAATACAGCAATTCCTTGATCCAACTAGTGGGTCTGTTTAAAAAAAAAACCTTACTTCAGCACGGTAATTTCTCCATGGTGGGGATGTCAGAGGGTATTATTGGCCCAGGGTATTACCAGTGGTTATTAACCCAGCCAACACTGGAACAGGGTCAAGTCTGTGGGAAATGAGGCCATTTCTGCCCAAGGTAATGTGGCCAAAGCCCGGTTCTCATGACTGTATATTTTCAAGATCTTTGCCAGCTTCTGTTTCACTTATTGTTGTCCATTATTTCATGTGTAAACAATAGAAAACCAACCCAGCATATCTCATGTTGTTGATGAATGCCTGAAATACTGAGGGGGCATTACAGAGCCATAAGGCATCAGCAAGTACTTCTAATGTTTGTGGATCTTCTTCTTTGCTCCACAAAAATTAGGGTATATTTAATTAGGGGAGGTTTCATTTTTGGTAGCCTCTAATTTTAGTGGGCATTATATGACCTTCTGAGGTCTGGATTGGTGCAAACAGTGAAAGCAGTGTTGGCAAGAGATAACAGATGGCACATAAATGGGACAGATGAACCCCTGTTCCATGGCTTCCTTGATATAGTTTTCAGTAGCATGCTCCTTATGATTGCAGATATATACATTTGGATATTCATGTGAGAATTATATATAATATATACATGTGGATATTCATGTTCAGTAATAGTGATTAAATTGCTTTGTCTTACAATGGTATCAGAGTGTAGTTTGATGGTGGGGGAAAGCAAGCAGTTGCCCTGAAATCAGTCAGACCACACTATAAAATCCGTGTAAACCCAGGAGAATAACGGAATATTTTTTGTATAGCCCAAGAATCAGGATTTCCACCAATTCCTAGTATGGGAATATTCACCACATTAGCATGTGACATGAACTCCACATTAGTATGTGTGCTTTCCTGGTTCAGGAGCCTGTCCGTGCAGACACACAGCAATACTACAATACAACAAGCAATGCCTTCCTGTAGCTGTTTTGTAGATCTTCCTGGAGTTGTGTGGTGAGTGCCTACAAGCTAGCAGCAATCTGTGCCAGCTGCTGTTGTTGTTCACTCTGCTGCACAGCAAGATTATTGAAAGACTGTGCCAAAAAAATCCCAATTTCCATTTGAACAGTAAATATTCCAAGAACAGTAAATATTAAATAAGCTCAGAACCATAAAATATCCTCAGTATGCTTGTAAACACAGATACAATACTAGTGTGGCATAAATACTGTTCTGCAATGATATATGGGTGTTAGTAACCAGTATTTAGGTGGTGGGCTTGAGAAATGGAGCCCCAGAACTCGTTGGATACAAGAAGTGCTTCTGCAGTTGTGACACTGTACTTTAATCATACCTGTTCACTTTATCCTTCTCACAGTTCTAAAAATGCTTAATGCCAGCCTGATTCAGTTAGTATTGCTTAAATACTCAGCTATAAAGCAAGGTTCTTGAATAGTTTAACATATTTATTCCAAGAAAATAACACAAAAAATCTTATTTAGCAGGTGCCCAAATATTAGATTAGGTTTATGGTTTATTTATGAGCAGACTAAAGAGTTGTCTCAAGTTGTAAAAATGGCTGTTCATTCACAGTTACCATTCAGTGGTGTATTTGTGACTTTGGGCAATGACCTAGCAGGTAGCATATGCACTTTCTCAGGGGTTGTCATAGATCTTATTGGTAGTGATGATTCTATAGAGCAGCAGTACCCTAATGTGTTCCCTGCTAGTGTAATGACAAATGCACAGAATAAACTAAATTAAGATATTGATCTGTCTAATTCCTTTTTTTGTGCGCTGACAAATCATAGTGCAGCAAAGAAGTTATGAAAGATAAATTAGCCTGTCTGAAGGCAAAATGTACCTTGAGTTCTATTTTTTCCCAAAATCATGAGAACAGAATTTCAGTTCGGAATGTAGTCTCTACATGTGTCCCGTCTGCTATGGTGAGAAAAATTCTGTGACACTCCAAGAGGTTGCATTATATTATTTACCTGTCCCTGGGTTGGAGATTGTTCATTGGAAGAATTGCGACAATGTGGTTGCTAAGATTCTTTTAATGTAGAGAAGTATAGATGCTGTTTGGGTTAATAACAGGCTTAACTGTGTTCAGGATGAGTTAATATAGCAAAAATGTCTTGTCTGTGATACATTCTATCACTTCTGTACCAAGTATATACTTAAGGCTCAGAGATGCACCATGACTGCTGTTATTGAGAAAGCATGTGTGCTCTACTTCAGATTTTCAAGTGGTGACCAAAACAAACCTGAGGGCTTGGTGCAAGGATACTCATTAATCAGTGCCACTGCCATGAAGACCTAATGATATGAAGAGAAGGCTCGTGTGAACTGTTAATGATGTATTATTTTTCTAGTGAAAAATCTATTGAATACCCAATCTCCATCATAATCTAATATCTTTTGAAATAAACAAACTTTTTTGAAAAGAAGAATGTAATTAAAATAAGAAGTATTGAGTATTGAAGTATGAGCAGGCTTGAAAAATGCACAGCTGCTAAAATTAAATGTGTGTGCAGTAGACCTTCTTTTAAATGTGTTATATTCATTCATTCATTATCTTCTGCTTAATCCACACAGGGTCGCGGGCCAGCCGGTGCCCACCTGGCAACTCTGGGTGCTATGGCCGGAACAACCCTAATCCATCGTAGGGCGGATTCTGATCGTATAGTCGAAAAATCATACATTGTTCCATCATAAAATTTGAATCGCCTAAACCGTGACAAAGCCCACATGCATGTGGGGGTGTTAAGTTTTGGTCGATGACACACATAAACTCCAAACAGGCAGAGTCTGGACCATGAATTGAACAAGGGTCCCTGGAGCTGTGCATCATGCCTCAATCTAAAACATGTTTTGTAGTAATACACCTGAACCCAAGCATGAATGTGCTTATTAAAGACTGGTGCAAGTTCACATTTCTCCCTACACAAAGTTCTTCAGCTAAAAGAGGCACAACAAAAGTCACAGCATAAAAAGGATGAGTCATGCAATCACAGGCCTGAGGGAACCCTGCAGGGTAATGGGAAAAGCCTTTTGATTCCTCCTTTCTACAGTGTGACTCAGAAATACTCCTAATCTCACTGTGTGTCTGACTAAGAGCTCAGCGGTCTCAGCCTCCCCTCAATGCCACATTTATTTTCCCCATTGACCATTTCCAAGGGTTTTGCAGGGATTCGGCTGACACTTTCCCTTTAGCTATGCAAATCAGCAAAGAGCAGTGTGCCCTGCCTAGCTATGTGAGAAGCACAGAGCAAGAACGAGAAATCCAAACCAGTCAGCTCTCCTTAGCTTTGGCTCACCTTCTCTCTCTCTATCTATTACAGTCTGGGACTTTCCCTCATTGAGAAATAAGATGGCACAGCTATCCCTTTCATCCAAACTATCCCTTCATCTCTTTCTCATGCAGGATATATTTCTTTTTAGGCAGACATGATGGCTCATGCACACAGAATGCAAAACATCTCTTAAAATAGACCTACAGTGTTCTAAACACTAAGACAGGTAAATAATGTAAGGCAAGTCAAAATCTGATTCTTTAACATCACAAAATACATTAGTACAAGTGCTAAGGCTTTCGGCTGTACTTGTAGAATACAAACTAATCAATTACTTACAAAATCAAGTAGCCAACTATGACAATTTTATTGTAATATATGAGGTACACAATATACGCAAAAGTTTGTTTGCCAAAAAAGAATTGGTTTGCCAACTTTGATTGACACTTGGCTGGTTTGCACAGAAACCTGACCTTGACTTCCTCAGACACCTTAAAAGTTCACTGGAACACCAACAGTGAGTCACAAACATGTTCCAAAATCTAATCGAAAGCCCATTTAGAAGTACAAAGGTACCAACTCCATAGTCCATCACCAGGAATTTATCATTTGAATGTAATATTTGGGTGTCCATGAACTTCTATCAATAAAATCTATTTTATTTCCCTAATCTGCTATCTAACAACTAAGACACTAACACTATCAAAAGTTTCAGCTAGCAAAATATTTCATATCCAAACAACTTTGATCCAAGCAAGGTATTTGATCTTTGAATTACCCAACAAATTTCTTAGTTTGTTATTAGATTTGCAGAAGTTTATTTTCATAAAAAGTGAACCAACCCTTTCACGGTACTAATATTGTGCTGATGCTTTATTATTAATTTATGTTGCAGTTTCTTTTAACATTTAGGCCATGTTGCCCAGTCCAAAAGCCTCTTTCTAAAGCCGCTTTATTGAACTGGTTTCTATGGTCAGCTTACTCTTACTGTCTGAGTTTATGTCAACCATGCATTTAATGTTAGAATAAAATCAGCTCTGTTTTTTACTGCATTATTTAACACAGAGTGCAGGAGGGTGTTATACTGCATATGACCCACTCGGGGAAAAATCTAAAAATTAAAAATGTCTGTTAAAAAGTCTTATCAATGTCTTCTAGTGTATAATCAACCTTAATCATTTCAGACAAAAACAAATGAGACATTTCTTTGACTTTTCGTGATAATACATGCTGATATCAAAGAAAATGAACAGGGCTTGAAAACTTTAGCTGAAAAAAAGCAAAAAGATGTGTCAGCATGTCAGTAAATCGACTTCCTGTGCTAATACATCCTCACCTTGTCGGCCCACCTTGTGACACCACAAGCATCCACTGACTGGCTTTCAAACATCTGAGACAAACAGGAAACAAACAGAGAACTACAACACCTACCGGTACTTACTGAAATGCATGCAAGCAGCTGTTCACAGCTGGATAAATACATTGTGTTTGTTTCTCTATAGCTGGTCTTAACACTTCAAATGCTCTTCCTTTCCTCAAGGTTCTGCCATCTTAGAACAAAATTACACTACATTATATCTTGTACTGTAACTATGGCATCAAGTTAAAGTAACGTCATGTTGAACAAACTTACTTTTATTATAACTTTTATAACTATTATTCGTGTCAGCTTAATTGACAGGGATCCGCTTCCTCCGGGCAGTAATCAAGGCAAGGCTACTTAATTGTGAAGCAGGTTTAAACCCAATCAGTAACCACAATGACACTGACATGAAGGTTTGTGATGTTAATGTTAGCGTAGCTGGGTTTTTAATCACATTACAGCATTACTTGGCCACAGCTTGTAGTTGTACTGTTAGAACAGGTAGGTCATTTTATTCTAAGACAGAATTTTATTTTATTTTAATTCATGCTTGTGATTCTTTAGCTAACCCTTGCTGGTTTGATATTGGCAAAACAAAAACAGTCAGAAACTTACCTTCTGAGACCCATAATTAAGTCATGTATCAAGCCAGCTTTTAGCTAACAAAGCACTAAAATTGAGTGAACAACCTGTGCCGGGAGACAAAATGCAGACACCATGAGACAGAGTTGTTAGATGTGGCTCAACCTGCGTTACTGCAGTAGCCTAGCGGTTAAGGTACTGGCTCAAATCACACCCTTGCCAAGCTGCCACCGTTGGGGCCTTAAGCAAGGACCTTACCCCACCATTGCTTGAATTGTAGACTATATGAGTTGTAAGTCGCTTTGGATAAGGGTGTCTGCTAAATGCCATAAATATAAATGTAACCTCACTTGCATGTTAGTGGTTTGTCTTTGGAAAAACTAAAACAACTTAATTCAGCATCCGCAAATGAATCACACCGTGCAAAATATGAATGTCAGCCGTACACAACGGGTCAGAACAGACAGACAACCTGATCGTAATCGTTCTGCAAAAAAGAGCCTTCCAGCATAGAATGGTTATTCTGTTCAAATCAAATCCAGCACAGCTACATGCTGTGGCCTAGATTTCCACAAGGAATGATTTGCTGCCACTTAGGCAGCTCGTTAGATGAAATTATCTAGAGAATGTCCTAGTGTGAGGGGAATCCAGAACAGAGGGATTACCGCATGTGTAGAACCCCTCCACACATAGAGGAAAAGTAATATGGATTAGAGAGGCCTTCAGGTGATAATCAACTTGGCATTCATGTCAGTGTTGATTGTATGGCTTCACATACAGACAGTCCCTTTGGCTTAACAGTGTTTGAATATCAAATAGCATGCATTCTTAAATAAATATCATATGTCGTATTTTATGACTCCAAATAAGCATAATAGAAAATATGTTAGTGTGCTAAACTTATAAATGAGGCTTAATATAAAAAGCCATTTAACACATTAATACAATTCACCACATATTTATTAGTACAATACTTTTATGCTAGTTTTGTAAAAGTGTCAACAAAAAATCAGCTGGGCTGAAGAAGCAAAGTGCACTTTGAGTGCACTATATTAATATATTTATTTTTTATTTATTATAGTAATAATATTCAGCTGCCAGTATATAATTAAGGAATTACCATAGGAATCTGTAATAATGATTAAGTAAAATAGATCATTAAAGATCAGTACCCTAAAGTGTCTTTACTGTTTTGAGTCTGTTTACAGCCACATTTCCTGGATTTAAAAGACAGATTTTCATTTCCTATTATAATTTATTATACTTTTTTAAAAGTCGTCAGCCGTTAAAGCAATGGGATTCAATTTTAAAACCACTTTTCCAAACGTTTCCATACCCCACAGGGTAGTGGGGTGTCAAGGCCTAACCAATAGCACAGGACAGAAGCCAGGAACCAACACTAAGCAGGGCACCGATCCATCAGAGACACACTGACAGAAAGACCAGATGACCTAATGCCTGTCTTTGGATTGTGAACATAAAACACAATAACCAGAGGAACCTCATGAGGACACGGACAGAACATGGAAACTCCACATAGGCAGAGATCAGACAGGGGGATCGAGCCAAAGATCCCTGGGGCTGTGAGATAACAGCTTTAAGCACACTCGCCATTATGCCGCCCCTCTTAAATAAATTGAATCATTAAATTAGAAAGGTATTACCAGCTCCTTCTAAACTTGAGTCCCTCTCAGGATTCCATCCATAACGAGCCATCTCGGTCACAACTAAGTCCACAGCATGTGCGTATGTGTGTCGTGAACCTCAGGGGCAAATCTAATTACTGGGGCCTGACAGAGCTGCTTAGCTATGAGGAACATTCAGGAGCAATGACTATACCACCATCGTCATCTGTGCTTCCGCTGTCCCTGGTCCTAATACGATAGCACACGTCGAGCACACAGCAAGCTACAGGGTCACGACCACAGTCAATACCTAAGAAGCCAAGATGGCAATTTTTTCCAATGTTGTGTAATGTGAGAACATTAATATGCAGATATCACTGACTGACTGAGGTTTAGATTTATCAGTCAGTCAGATTCCAATACTTATACACAACTCTGCTGATGTGATTTGAGATTTTTTGCGCAAAGAACTGTATTTATGTGTGTTTGTTTAGATGACAACACTTATATATAAGTCATATATATGTAACTAGCTGTAAATGATATTCATAAGTGTATGTGCTGAAAAAGCAACTGTAATCTGACAAAACATGTTTTTAAAGTCTTGTAACTAATGGGGTTGCATCCACAACGTGATGAAGACCAGGGGTGCCCCAATTTAGATCTAACTGTTATGACTGAGCTCATGTCAGCTGGTTCGGCTGGTTTACAGTAAATCAAATTGTCAATTCACCATAATAATAATAATTATTATTATTATTTTTTTTTTTTTTAAATGTGGACATTTCCTAATAAGGCAGACAGTAATAGTTGGTTAATGATATATTATCTTAATAACTGAAAAAGTAATGAAAAATAAAATGAACTGCATCAGTTCGCAAATGTTATTACTGTTCAACTTACATTTAAAATGCATTCACACTAAGCATTTGTGCAGTGAAAATACTACTTATGACATAACTAGAATAACTGGTGCTGTAAAACTTCACATTTAAGTCATTTTGGGCTGTTTTCCAATCATTACCACTTCTAACCCTTCTCTCCTAGTCCAACTCTCAGAAGAAACGGGTAAGTTCTCTATCTGCTAAGATAAATTCCTAACGGTGATACATATTCTTCAAAGAAAAAAGCGTGTAATGTAAGGAATGCTAAACCACTTTGAGTCATCGTGTTTTTAAAGCACTAGCCTTGTGTTGGGCATATGATATCTCTAGTCTCTAGGCTAAAGTGAAAATACAGCCAGCAGGCAAACATTCACTCCAGTCTTCTTCTTGTACTTCCAAATAGTCAACAAACGCCTGGGAGTTACTTTTCATATGTTGACTTTACTGTTCAAATACCATGTCATGTGCTGTACACTGTTAACACAAAAGCACATTTGGGTATATAGGGCCCCAATTCATATTAAAGATAACATTGGATGCCATAAATCATTTGTCTTGTTGAATTTTGCATAGTACTTAAGGTGGCCAGAGACGTGTATCAAAAACAGCTGAGCGCACCAACAGTGAATTTTGATGAATTTTTTTTTTTTACAAATTTTACATTCTTTACAAAATTGCTGTATAGGTCTATTCAGATTAAACTAGTTTCACACTAAAATTACATATTAAGTTAAAGGTTGCTTTGTTGGCTTTATAACTACAAAATGTTATTGATTTCACATGTGAACAGTGATTAAAGAGTGCCTGTTTAATGTCTATGATTACGAAACGGTTTTAGCACAAATTGCTCTGTTGATGTGTCGCTGCCCTAACAGAATGCTAATTGATCTGATTATTATTGCCTCGCATTAGTCAGACAATCTTACTTCCTCACTAGGCAAGCCCCCATTCTCCCTGATCCAGCTGTGTGCTACTGATGCTTTGCTACGATTTGCTATCCTATTGACTCCTCTCACCTGTCCCACATTTCCTTAATCACATACTCCACTATTTAAACAACAAAGACAAGTCCATGCACAAGGTCTTTAAATAGTATCTTTTTTTGATGTACAGCGTTGAGTGCAGAAAGAAAATGATCTGTTCATTAAACGCTGCTATTTTTTGTTGCACCTCCATTAAATATCCTTTTATCACTAGAACATTGATCGAGGGAGCACTGGGTAGGTCTCAGCAGGTTCTAAATTGGATGCCATGATTGCCAGAGAAACCCTTGGCTTTCATACATTAACCTCCTGAGACCCTGCGTCCTCATATGTGGACATTACATGTCTGCAATATTAGGAATAATAGAAAGCTACAACATCCGTAAAGATCAAGTACTCATATGCGGACATTGTTTTTTTGTATTTTAAATAACATTTTTCTTCCAAAGAGTTAACGTAAAGACACTGTTTACCAGGTTCTTCTTACTAATGGGCTGTAGAGATGCTGGTGGCACCATCTGGTGCCCATCTCCCTGGAGGTCAATCTTTTTAAACATATTGTTTTAAAATTAATAAGTCTTTAATAGAATTTATGAGCGGATGTTCAGCAGTTAAACCTAAGAAAGCCTGTTCACCAAAATGATTAATTAATGATGAACTGCTTGAAATCACCTCAAATGATTCATGAATTATTGAGCAATCTCTCCAGGAATCTAAAATATGAAGTCATAGAATCTAAAAATGAGACATAAATATGATTTCTGTGATAGCATCTTTTACATCCAACCAGCTGGGCAACAACACACGAATACTACCTTAAAAATGAAAGAGCTGTTCTGTTATGAGTGAAAGCAACGCAACAGAAATCAAGCAAAAATGTTACTTAATTTCAATTTCAAGTATAAAACAAACTGCAGTTCATGCACAAGGTCAACATGTTCAGCACATGCAGAGTTGAGCACAGTGCTCATTTATCATAGCATCCTAATGGCATAAAGTGGATCCTTTCAGAGCAATCTATACAGACCCTTTCAACCATAAAATAACCATCTCAAACAAATAGAAAAAGTTACAAATAACTGTTCTCGTTTAAGTGAACAGCTGGGGATATACAGTATACATTTAGACCATAGTAAATGTCAGATCCTGACAAACGAAACATTACAATTGTCATGTCACATTTGTAAAAGGTCTCATCATAAACCAAACCAAAGTGCACTTGTAGGGCTTTATAGCACCATTAATTGAGCAAGGTATTTTATGTCAGTTAAATGGCATATACAGGGTGAGTCAAAACACCCTTTTATTTCAGAAACAAAAGGGAGCATATCTGAACATCCCAGCAAGTAATGGGTGAGGGGGCTATCTTTTAGGAAATGTCCGGAACATGGTCATCATCTTGAAAGCTGCCATATTGGATCCAGGGCAAGTTTTCCCAATGGGAAGGTGGTCATGTAGCATATCAAAGAAGACCAGAATTGTCTCAGAATTCGATTGCCACAGGCAGATTTGTAATATCCTGTGGTTCAAAGTAGGTTGGGAAGGCATACAACCTTTGTTGTTCATTACAAGTAACTGAAGACGGAACTGACGATTCTGATGTCCGTTGAATACAGCTGCCGTATCATAGGTGCAGACTTCAAAACAACCAACACCCAGAAAAACCACCAATTTCACACAGCAATGCCTCATCCCTCCTAGCCAAATTAAAAAAAAAAACAGGACTGTGGACAACAAGAAACATATCATCCAAAGAGATCATCCGAAGAACCGCTACGGACAGAGAAATCTCAAGAATGGTTTTGTTGAGCGGCATGTCCTGTGACTTTTGCACCATCTAATAGTTTATATAAAAGAGACAGAAGTTGGCGCATTTAATGTAAATAAACAGATTTGCACAAATATAAAACTAATACCCATAATAATGAAATTAAAATGCAGCTGATGGACACATATTTAATATAAACCCTGCTTTAAATACAGTATGAAGGCCACACACATTCATCACTACGATACCCATCAGCAGTATAGGAAATTCCATCAGGCTTATCGGCACCTTAGATATACACAAACAGTTAAATATGCATTTTCATAAACATAAGTAAACAATCTAGTTTGTACAGCTTTAGCCCGTTACTCTCATCGCACACGTACACAAAGTCAAACAGTTGATCTATGCATAGTAGCAAATGAACTAACATGACAGGTTAGATTAGACGGATCTTCTGCAGTCCTAACTCACTAAAAACACTAAATACAACGATAAACAACCAGCACAACAAAAAACACATGCATCACATACAGACATACACACACACATTTTCTTTTATTTTGTCATTTTTACTAAAAAGCCAGCCAAAAACCAGTCGACTAGTTGTGTTTCCATAGCTAAAAAGAAACGATGTTTTTAGCTTTTTAATTAGCGCAGGTCAATGCTGATTCACCACGGCAAAGAATGCCTCAAATCATAAAATAACAGACATAGCGGGCATGGGCGTGGTAGTGGGGAAAAGTGGACCTGACTACCCAGGGCCCGAGTAGGGAGAGGGGCCCATGAAAATCCTTTTTTATCTCATGTTCCTCATGTACGGGCATGGATAGGGGCCCACTGACATTGAGAGTGTCCAAGGCCCAGAATTTGCTGCTA
>JAUZSV010286890.1:0-11958 GCA_034780495.1 Parotocinclus cesarpintoi
GGTACTCAGCATGCGAAGTAATAATACTGTAAAAAACAAGTTCTTACTAAATTCCAGTCAACGTTTGAAGAACTTATTCAGTGGGATCTGACGCGCTTTTGCTGTGGCTAAGTGGCGACTTGTGGCTTCTTTTTTTGTACTAAATGGAAATGTTGGGCAAAGACCTGTAGGTGGCAGTAGAGGGCTAGGAAGAAACTCGGGAGTTTTCGGGTAGTGATGCCAGAGACGAAGAGTTTCTATACGGATATTACATACTGGACACGTTCTTTGGTCCGATTAAGCGGAATTTTGGTCCAAATAAGCGACTAACATTACAAATCTATAACTTTAGGTCAGTTCGTTCTGATCTCTGTCTGTAGGACAAAAAAAAGATTTTATACGTTTTTTAATCTGCCCGTACTAACCTTTGATTGCAGAGGACCTACATTACCAGAGAGATCGTAGCCACGGACGGAGGCAACCGCAGTAGCTCTGTGGAGCTGGCCGTCACCATCACCAACGTCAAAAACCAGCCTCCTCAGTGGGAAAAGGAGAGTTATGACGTGGTCATACCGGAGAACACCGTCAGAGATACTCCAGTCGTGGTACGATCCTGCAGCACTCGGTCTTAGGGTCAGTCTTAGGTCATGGAAAAGGATTTTAGGACCTGTTTCTGGTGCAGTCTCAATTACAGGAAGGACTCCAAACGCTCAAGCTATCTCTGAAGACGTTCGGTAGTATCGGGCTCTAAGATATGGATCCTATAACGTAGTGTTGTCGTGGTATGGTCCTCAGACGCCCAGTGAGATGTATATGGTGGGCAAAATCCCGGTCTGCAACGCAGGTCCTTTACAACCAGTTTCTGTAAGAACATTCCATACCACGAGGCCTTTGCTCCTTCCTGCTCACAAAGCTGCTCGGATGCCCGTGGTACCTGGGCAGATCTGCTTTCTGCCCGTGTGTGAGCATCGGGAAGCCTTCCATGAGGACCACGTACAAGTTGTGGTTTAAGATGGACCAGGTTCCGTTTTTAGGCTTTGGACTTTAGACGTTAGACTTTTCCTCCTTTGGTAAGGAACGTCACATTTCTATCCCTGCATTCCGAGATCCCGATCCTCACGTTCACAGGGCTCCAAACGTCCCGATCACCCCAATGTGAAATCTCTGGGACCCCTGGAAGAACGAGTAGACCTGCCGGGGAACGCCGGACACTCGTGTAGTCTACATCCCGAGATCTGTCCCGAACTTTTATTCTGTCTAATTTATTTCTCAGACACGTATACAAACCCTGAGAGTAGCCGGTTGCCTGGACCCATAATTTTAAGCATTCTGCATCATGATGTCCGGTGCAGTCGGGCCAATAACTGTAGCTCCCTGTATTATTTATGGCCGTTTAATAGCGTTCCATTCACTCGAGGTGCGCTGACGGCACAAGCGCTCCGTGAAGACTCGGCGGAGGCACGCGGTCACTAAATAAAGCCACACAAAAATGAGGCGCGAGGAAAGGATGTGCTGTTGCCTGCTTCACTGATCCGCAGTGCAAACGTTGGCTTTGTTCCTTAGAAGAGGAAGTAATGGAGCCTGCCGTTTATGGAATAGATCTGGAATGGAAGTACATGACTTGTTCTGGTCGAAGGCGCCGGCCGGGATAACCAATAGCACGTGGAAATTAACGGATAAACACACTGTGGTACGAGACGTTAAGTGTGTTTAGTGCAATTTAGAATTTGGATATTTTATGTTACAGATATGAGCCGTTTAGGACATGGTCCGCCCAGGATTCGAGATTCTCGATAGGAAATCAAATAGCAAAAACGATCCTACTCAGGTTTGAACGGCAGAAAACTAGTGCGAGCAAACGTTTGCGACGCCTGCTGGCAAAAAGAGAAAAAACACTGGATATTGTGACGTGAGAATGAAATAATAACCATTTGTGGTGTCCACACACTTTTGATTGGTTATACAGTGTGTATCTGGGTAAGAGTAGTAGATTTTATCGTATGTAGTTTTAAGTTTCTTTTTGCAGCTTTTGGGCCAATTTTTCCATCTCTTTTCCAGACTGTGAAGGCCACGTCTCCCCTGGGAGATCCCAGAGTGACCTATAATCTGGAGGATGGCATGGTACCCGAGACCAACATGCCTGTACGTTTCTACCTGACACCCAACCGCGAGGACGGGTCCGCTTCCATCCTGGTGGCTGAGCCCCTGGACTATGAGACCACACGTAACTTCATGCTGCGGGTCCGAGCTCAGAACGTCGCCGCCGTGCCTCTGGCTGCTTTCACCACCGTCTATGTCAACATCACAGGTACGCCTGGCTCTCTGGTGCAGCTTTTTGGGAAAACGACCAGTCTGGGGGTCTGTGGGTGTATACATGGCCATGACATGACCTCCATAATTTAAATCCCTGGGTTCAGTCTGCTCTTGAGCACCTGAAACCAAATTTCGGAATTTTTTCAGTTTATAAAACATCTTTCAACACTAGGTTTGGGCTCTTATTGTCGGGGGTAAATCATCGTAGCTTTTCTACAGACGGTCTGGATAAAGGAGAAATGCCAGATCGACAGGGGGCATTGATTTGTGTCAAAAGTCTTCATAATGACAAAAATCTGATAGCAGAGCGTTCAGACTGAGCAGATGTCTGACTCTAGTAAGCTTTACTGCTCAGTATTTTCAGATCTTTCTTATTTCACTACTGTCTAATCTGTACAGCCACACTGGGATCATAAAGGGGTTCACACGGCCAGCAACAATACCCAAGTAAGGCCTTGGGGTTTATAAGAGGCTCAGCTGGATTTAAGGGGCTCAAGCGAGGCAGGAAAGGTGGCAGCAGAACTGGAGAACCTGTTAAATCCAGGACGCATTTTTACCTGCAGCCAGGATAAGTAGGGTTACCGCGTGAACCGATGTGGATGCTAAAACTCAACCTTTGACGATTGTAAAATCTGCACACCTCATGGGTTAACCTCCTTATAAAAGCACGGTATACTTAAATTTCCAATTCTCCTCCACACTCGGACCACAAGCTCGACTCTTTAGCTCAGTTTTTTGACCGTAACAGCCTATAATATGGTAGGTTTCCGGCCTTGCTTCTACCGCCCTCCATTTCAGAGTCGTTTTCTGTCCGATCTAATTTACTGGCTCTTTCTCAAGGCAATAATCATGTCCGTTCATGCATGAATCTCCTTGCCTTGATCCATTTAATACTGATCGAGTATCAGCCTCTCCTACCTGGCAGCTGGCCTAATATTAATCCAATAAGGGTTAGACGATGAGGTCGCTCCCAACTGCACCTGTCCGTCCGAAAGTAACGGCCCGTAGGTACCCGGGCCAATCTCCCCCTGGCTCACTCATGGCCTTCTACTCGGATTAAAAGCACGGCCGGGCGCCTAGGAAAGAAAAGAAGGATGGGGGATGAGAGGAAGGCGTAATGGATTTGGGCCTCTTGTTTAATTCATGGATTACGACTTTGGCTTGGAGAAAATTAAAACGCTACGAGTACATCAGATGGCGATTAGGGCCGGGGCTCGTACAAGCCATTAAAGATCTTGCCCTAAATTCCACTCTCCCTGCTTGCCTTCAATTACCGAGAGATAACATGCGGGGAAAGGCACATGCACGCTTGTTTTGACCTGTCCAAGCGAGTCAGCGTCAGAACCCAACCGTTTGACGTGTCCGTGGCCCAGCGGTGAAACCATGTGATAACTCGTCCCGTCTTTTCTGCATTTTTAATTTACCGCAAGGTCAGGGTGTTGTATAGAGACCGGGATCTAAAGAGAGAAAAGAGGCATCTCTGTAGTGACCATGGTGGATGATGGACTTTTTAAAAACGGTGCCAGCGCCCGCACTCGAAGCCACGTCCCTTCGTCTCAAAGAGGGAACGGTTCTCAAAGTCAGGGTCGACTAATGAAAGAGATCCAAATGTATTCTCAGTGCTTTTTGCCAAGATTCCTTTACAACAGCGTTGATTGCTTCCGATATATAAAGGACCAGCCAATGACGGCCCGTTTGTGATACCGCCAGGGGTGTAACGATACGATCTGCTCACGGTTTGATTCGATTTCATCCGCACTAGAGCTCACGATTCGATAAAAGGATTTTGTTTTCACTTGTCTTCACGCCTGACTAGAATCGGATGTTTAAAATGCCTTAAATTGCTTTCCTTTTCAAAAGAAACAGTAAAAACAGTTATTTTTTTTATTCTGAAGAATAATAATTAATCATCATTTACTTTTCTTGTATAATAACTTGTAATAACCCACAATTACTTACTGAGAACAGGGTATGGGTGTGAGCATAATGTTTATTCCTACATCATTACAAATATTAACCCAAATTCTCCCAAAAACCCCTTCGTTAAGCTGCTTTTTACCGTTAGGGTCAGATGATTTTGACCTAAACAGACTCTGATGTTCAACCAGTGTCTCCCGACAAAAACCCAATGAATTGCCGTCAAATGTTTTATCGTTTTTAACGAAGACCAAGAGTAAGTAGAAACTGGCTAAATGTCAAAATGTTGATGTAAATATTGGAAATGTCGAGACATAAGAGCCTTGGAAAGCTATAATTACATCGCCTGAATCGTTTTTACGTTACTAACCTTTGTTTTATGAACTGTTTCTGTCACTAGATGTGAACGACAACGTCCCGTTCTTCACCTCCTCCATTTACGAGGCGTCTGTGACAGAGGGGGTAGAAATCGGGACCCTGGTACTCCAAGTATCGGCCAATGACCTCGACCTTGGCTTAAATGGAAAGGTAAATAACGAACCTAGGATATTTATTTAAATGTAAGAGGACAAATGAAGCGCCCAGGTGACAGTGGATGCTTAAAACGTGGGCTCTCAAAAGTCGTGGGGACGTATACAGGACATGGCTGAAGAGTTTCAGGCTGGCCGAGAGGGACGGGCGCTTTCACAACAGATGCTCAAGCCTCTGACAGGACAGCCACAAAATAAAAACAGAAGTTAATGAGCTTTTTTACAACCTTGAGCTCTTCTAGGCTGGCTTTCGTGCCAGAGCTGCCGTTCCTGCCAGGCCATCGCTCGAAAAGGCACCGCAGTTGAGAAAAGTAATGGAGTCGTCTTCAAATTCTCTTTATTTAAACAGATCTGTGGTCGAAGGGAGCCAAAAGATACTCAGTAGGTGCTGCCAAACTGCTGGTTTGGAGGGCTATCGGAGGTCCAATCGTTGTATGATTATAAAACTGGCTAGAAATATGAGGCGAATTAACAGGAGCAAGTGCACTCTGCGGTGCCTTTTATTAGAGTGTTTCCAAGGATAATAATTCCTCCTAATACTAATACTGCAGAAACGATCCAGGAGTGGTACGTCAGTGCCCAGGGAGAAATCCCGTGCCTACTGTGCCCCATCGTACAAGGTACCGATGTTACAGAGATCTCAGTTAATCCTCGTAGATTCCTAGATTAGTCCAAACCAAACACAAGATACATCCCGTCCAAACCTCTGTGGACGGTAAAGCGTTTTTCATTAGACATTTCATTAAACGCCCACTTTACATATGACCTGGAACATTACCTATAAAAATGGTGTACGGTTATTACATTAGAAGTTGGCATCTCGGTCGGCAAAGTGCCAGTTTGTCAGCTCAACATCAGCTCAAGCCCGAGCAGCGGCTCCGACCAGGAAGGCTGTAACAGCGCCCCCTGCTAAGCCCAGTAATGGTATGGCATCTTAATTAGTAGTAATTACGACCTTCAGTGCTTCGAATATACTGCCCACAAAATTAAGGGGATGCTCTATGAGTATGACATAACCCCAAAATTTTGTGAGAAGTGCCTATAAATAACTGTAGGTGTACAAATATTAAATAGACAACACAAATGTTAAGTGTAGTCAATGTCAAATTTATTTATATAGCGTTTTTTATAATGGTGCCACGTCTTCAAGCAGTTTTATTATCTTATATGATCTTAAAAGGCCAAATGGAGCAAACCTAGGGTGACAGTGGAAAGGAAAAAACACCCTGAATGTAAAAGGATGGAACCTTGGGCTCAAAAAGAGACCCGACCAACATTGGGTGGCCTAAATAAATACTTAAACGTAGATTAAAGTAATAGTGACATTAAGTAAATAATTTTTAAAAATACGAAATTCTCAGCAGTAATTATTGGAGGCACGTCGTCGCCTAATAACTCAATGACTGAGGGAGTTCCTGCGCTCTGGTCGGACTGGTTACTGTTCATGGAGACCAGTAATGACCAGTGGAACATCTAAGTGCGTGGTGCTGGAACTGGTACCAGAACATGAGCTCGGAGAGAAAAGAGAACATGTAGTTACTTATGGTTTAGGAGCACAGAGTCTGTTAAAAATCACTTATGCCACTTAAGTATCCAACAAGATACTCCGGCAGCACTACTATAGCAGCATAGCTAGAATGGGAAGAACCAGTCCGGGACGTAACCATAAACGGTCTCAGCACCTGCATCTGCACCCATTCCATCTTAAAATCTCCAAACCGATGATGTCATTAGCGCGTATTGGAACTGTGAACGCTCGCGCCGTCCCTTGCTCGTCGCTCCCCCTGTACTCGAGCAGCTGGAGGTCGCTGCTTGTTTTAATAGCCTGACCTCCAACAAGGTGTTCATTATTTCATTTCCATTTAATTCTGCTCCTTGTTTGTGTTCTCCAGAGTAATTGAGCCAGCAGGGCACTGTTTATTATACACTCCATGCTGGGGACACGCGAAGTGGCTATAGCCTAATAATTGTCAACGAGGGCGGTCAGAGGCTGCGGAGAGGCACAATCTATAGCGTTTGAAGACTTTAGCCTTTGGCTTGTCACGATCATTATTCCTGGCATGAATAGGTCTCCGTTTTTTGTTGTTGTTATTGGTTTTTTTTGCTGGTGTTTGTTTAAAGAAGGCCTGCCGTACACGTTGTGACGAACGTCTGCTCGCTTTTTCCGACAGCTTAATTGCACCGAGGTTCAGAAATAGTCTGATTAATTATAGTGACCCATCCGCCTCTTCACCCGTTCCCCTTTTTGTTTTTTATTTTGGAGTGTCTTTCTCTTCCCTTTTGTTTTGCGTTGGTGCAAAGTTCTTACCCGCCCCCTCTCGTCTTGCTTCTGTCTCTCAGATCTCCTACTCCTTGCTGAACGACCGCAGTGGAGACCATCAGTACTTCCGAATCGATCCAGAACTGGGTTCCATATACACGGAAGCGGTGTTCGACCGGGAAAGCAAGGGCTCCTACCTGTTGGAAGTCAAATCCATGGACAGCTGGGAGTCTGCCCGGCCAGGACGGCACGGCCAGCCTAACTCGGGTAGGAATGACCAAGCTGCCTTGGTCCAGACCGAGCTGAGTAGACTTACAATATACACTCATCAGCAACAAATAGAGATGCAAGATAGAATTGTTAGATAGAACCATCTCATATGGCACTCGGTCAGCCCTAGAAGTGATACGAGGGGCACTAACAGATCAGAGATATGTACAGGATATCCACATGCTCCTTCCTACTGGCATCAGCAGGATAATACTCACCCACACACACTAAGGGATTAACAGGACAGGAATGTCTCCACCGGATCGGAACACGTCCTTGGTGCCCGGTTGCCAGGTATGCGTCCGTCAAGGTTTATCAATTTTTATAGGACCATAACACGTTTAAAGCCGGGTGTCTGCTCCGTGTTCTGTACCACTAGCTCTACAACTAGGTCTTTTACCCGGCCCGTCTTGTGGTCCGTACTCGTATGGGGTGGTTCTCTGAGCATCACATGGCTTTCTGCTCATCATACGGAGGACTAGATCACTTTCTGAGACTTTTTGAACGCGTCAAACGAGAGACGAGAAATTAAACACGAACCCCCTGCTCATAAACGGTGACTAATGGCAGGTACGGCTGAACCTAATCACCTACCGACTCGGCGTGAGTCATAGCAAGGTTCTTATGGGCCGCTTCGTCATCCATTTGCACTTTAGTCCTGATTACTCGCAATTTGCAGACCTTCCAGCGAACCACTACGCTGTAGAGGTGCAGCCCGTGTGATGAAAACACCACCGAACAGTATTCTGTATTCATCTGGAGCCTGATCAGAACGCTACCTTATATACAGTAGCTTTAACATTGTCCAAAAGTATTAGGCCACCATTCGGACTGATGCTATACGTTCATCACAACAGTGTTTATCTTTATGACCTTATAGTGTGTGTACTCTCTAACAGAAATAAGGTTTATTTAATTATTAGGTGGTTCTGAACAGGAGCAGAAGGGTGCCCTGATTGCACGTGCTCACTATGACTCTCAAATGCGCCAGTTATTATTTTAATCCTCGGCTGACGAGAGCAATTAGGAGATGCAAATGTTGACTGTATTTGTGTCACGTTTGGTGTGTGAGTGAATTAATGAAGTAATCAAGTTATTCTTAGTAAAGCAGCTCCGGAATGCAAACGAACCGCTCCGGATAGTTCCTTTACCTTCCGTTTTTATATAGTTTAAATGTCAAATACAGCTAAAGTTCGGGTTCAAACTAGGCTATGAGCAGCGGGAATGCTTTATATTGAGCGTGTGTTTGATCTATGAACTAAAGAGAAATCGTGGGCGGGGTTTAGAAGCGACCGACACTTGCTGTAGGAGTGGTGTACTTTTTATGGGTTTATCTCTTAATGAAAATATAAGCGATACTCTGTTTTATAGGTTTATAAGGTTTTATAATACGGGGCGAAACAAAAGAGACGCTTAACATAACACGGATAACAAATGAGGCGGCTGGGCTACAACGTCGGAAGACCAGAACTCTCTGTGTACGGCTGTATGGCTTCGAGCCCTTCTGACTCATTTACAGCTTTGATTCTGTTCCTGACACCGATCTGTCCCTCAGCCCTCTGCTTCCCCTGCATCAGCCTCTTCCTGCCGTCTGGCCTGACACTCATCTCCACCTCAAAGCCCTCTGATGTTAAGTCAAGATTTGCTGACTTCTGTTCAAAGCCGGCCCGACGTCCTTCGCCATTTCCTGGGCTCAGCTTTATAGCCGCTTTATATGCCTAAGCTCAACTTCTTGATCTGCCTTCTTCTGACGTGTTAAGGGCTGGTCCTCATCCTAGCGGGGCGTGTCAGACAAAAACGGGCGAGCTAAAGTGGGTGGGGTCTCACCTAAACTGGACCGATGAGGTTCGAACCTGGGCTGGTCTCCTTTTTGGTTACCAATGCTGATCGCTCGGTGACTGTAGTGATATTTTTTCTTCTTTATTCTTTCCGATTTAAATGGACTCTGGAACTATAAGACCAAAGCCACAAAAGTGTGACCGTCTAACGAGGAGTCCAGAGGAGGGAACAGAGGGCACCAAGGGGCGTGGTCATGTAAAGCAGACCCCCTGTCCATGTCCATGACCCTGTGGTCCTACTGCCAGGTCAAATTAAGGATTGAAAATAAAAAAGAAAGGAACGGATTAAAGACATTTGGATAAAACGATTTATTTGAGCTCGTGTTCATTCAGGACTTGTAGCACAGAAACTAAATGCGTCCTAAAAACGACATGTTCTCATGCGCCAGAACACGCCTTTAGTACGTTTTGCTAGAACCGAGCCCGTTAATAAGCATTTAAATCAAAGATATGGGTCTGTGGTCCAAAGCTCGTTTAGTTGTGAGTTTTGTCTATTAGTTATACCCGATAGCCGTGCGTTTTGTTTTTGTTTTGTTTCTGGCATTAATAACGCCTCTAAAAACAAATCGCACATTGCTTTCCTAACGGGGTTCAAACCAGACCGGGCGTTTTAAATGAACCAAAAAGAAATCTTTGACCGAACAAACACGCGATCGAGGAATCCCGACTTTAAAGTGTACGCAGTCCAACGAGGTTCCAATGCAAATGCGTTCATTTAGCCCCGGCGCTGTGATTTTTCAAGCATGAACATCACTTGGAATGTAAAAAAAAAAAAAAGGCGGGTCGTCATCAAAACGGGCAATTTGCACTGCGGCTGAAATTGTGGGGCGAACACAACGGCAGAAAACATGAAAAAAAAAACATTTCTGGCGCGTCAGAAGCTACGGTAATGAACGTTTGCCACATTTCCTGGGTCCTGCATCCTAATTCTTCACGGCCCACCTTCCCCCGGTGAGTCTGAACGTACACGTTTTTGGCAACGTGCACAAAAAGGACGACACCGAAACGGACGTTTGTGCAATGATTCTTAATAATAAATCAGCCCCAAAAACACCGATCAGGTACGATATGGGTGGCATGATTTTCAGACGCAGCAGTGCTGCTGGAGTTGTTGAAGGCCGCATGCACACCTTGTGAACGTAGCGGCTCATCTGTTGTTCCACATTCTTCAGCAGGGCTCACGGGACGCAGCTTTGCTCGGTGGATTGGTTACAGTCCGGTACCGCCTCCGAGGTGTTTAAAACTCCGGCAGCACTGCTGTCTGATCCACCCGCGTAGAGAAACGTAGACTAAACTACGGTGTGTCATTGCAGAAGTACGAAGTTCCTCCATATGACACAAGGAGCTGATGAGTGAGTCCAGGAGCTTTTTTAAATTAATTCATTTATTTTTAAACCCCAGAACTCTACAGTTTACCGCTACACTGCAGTGAACTTTTATTTCCTTGTTGTTCAAACATTGATATTCCCTCCGTGATCTTCTCAGCAAACTTTAAATAATTGATCCGGATCAGGAGGTATCTCGCAAATTTGTCTCTTTTGAAAGCGATATCAAAGAGAGAGCAATATTTGCAAAAAAGTGCCCCCCCCCATCCCCCCGGCCACGTTCCTCACATCTTTCTGCTGATGGCTTCGAACACGAAGCCGAGGTCCAGAGACGAGAGGCTGATAAAGAGATGAGGAGCAGAAGGAAACAAGGGAGACAAACAGAGGGGGAGAAAATAAAGAGGACGGGAATTTAGAAATGCGAGATTATCGGGCCCAGGAAAAAATAAAAAATTTTTTTTTAAAAATAACACGACAAATATAGGGGTGTGTTTAGAGAGGGAGAAGATAAGACAAAGAAGGGAGAAGAAGCAATGACATTGACAGAAGATCAGCTGTTTAAACTCGTGTGTGTGTGTGCGTGCGTGTGTGTGTGTGTGTGCGCGTGTGTACGCTCGCTCTCTTCCTCAGACACGGCATATGTGCGGGTTTTCATCAGCGACGTGAACGACAACAAGCCCATTTTTGCTCAGACTGTGTACGAAGTCGACGTGGACGAGGACGCCGACGTGGGCTTCACCATCCTCACGGTCAGCGCCAACGATGAAGATGAAGGTAGGCCTGGGTGAAGATCTGGAGAAGGTCGAAGGTCTAGCAGCCGAAACGGGATCCAGTTATCCGCTGTTGGAGGGCGGAATTGGACGGATTTGGGTAGAGGGTTAAGGATTTTCCGTAGGAACTGCATTGTGTTTATTCCCGAAAAACAGATAGGCGTTCCTGCTCCTTGAGGAACGAGCAAAATGCCCTGCCTTGTTTAGATGACCTCTGAGGTGTTCCGAAATAGCTGGTACACTGCGTATCGTAGGTAGTAGTCCAGAATAGTTTCTCACTCTTATTAAAGTCTCGCTCGGCTGTGATTGGACACCGATGCTCACCTCATAGCTTGTCTGATGGACTTAAAGTAAGGGCTTGCCAAGATCTCCATTCAAAATGCCCAAGCTCCTTTGTTTTGACTGTTCAGGGTGGTCGAGGTTGAGGAAGGAGGTTCCTCCGGACGCTTTGTGACCTGGCCAGGGTTCACAGCACTTCTCTGACTGAACACGTACAAACATGTTCATTTAAGATCAGCTTGTGACTGACGTTTAAAAAAGCGTTTCAGGCAACCAGGAAGGAGACGAGGAGAAATTCCAATGGAATTCCAAAAAGCCAAACTTCAGATCAGGTGCACGTCAGGACACTCCCATCTGGAAATAAGAGCTGGGTTTTAGAATAGAATAGAATAGAATTCAACTTTATTGTCATTGCACATGTCACAGGTACAAAGCAACGAAATGCAGTTTGCATCCATCCAGAAGTGCTTAGCATAT
>JAUZSV010286988.1:0-11958 GCA_034780495.1 Parotocinclus cesarpintoi
TGAAATATAATTAAATATGCAATAATGATGTACATATGTACAAACTTAATATGTAGCTAAATTAAAAAAGGTCTTTGTGGAACATGACTCATATTCATCCTTTAAAATAAAAATATATAAATAAGTAATCTGTACCTCAGAAAGTGGTTTACAAATAAAATTTGTTGGTATATTAGTCTAATACACTTGTGCACTATTTTTTTTTACACCAGCATTACTACTTCTCTGTCCCAGGTTCAAGCCCTGGCACTGTCTTCTGGCCATCCTAAACTTTGCATGCAGACAAAATTGACTGTGTGTTGAGAGAGAAGACCTGTGAGGATCATGCTCTGGTGCTGCAAGTGCAACCACTACCAGCTTTACAATGGACTGATGTAATACCCAGTTCTCTGGGGATAGGCAAAAACCTTGAGGAGGTTAAGCAAGCCTAAAAAGTTAAAAAAAAAAACAACAACAATCATTTTTAAATTTTGCTATAGATTTTAAAAGTCTAACTGCTATTATGAAGTCTGAACTACTACCTCAGTGCAAATGATTCCATCTATGGAAAGCACTATTTCTGTACGTACTTTATAAACAGTCCATCTTGCCAGCAGCTGTATTATGTTTCCTTTCATTACTGAACAGAATTTACATGTTTCTCCTGTCTTTGCATGGCTTTCCTTTTTGTGTTGTGCGTGTCTATCTTCTATCAGTGTGTATTATTTGACTTGCACTTGTGTATACTAAAGTTGAGCTTCCTCCTTTGATCCAACTTTTGAGCTCTTGTGCTTGATTTTTGTTCTCTTCTGCCAGTGTTGGGCATTTATATTGTTTCTTTCTGTTCTGCACATATATGTAGTGAGCTTGGCAGTGTTGTGAGTTGATCTGGCTGGTGATATCATCTTTATTTAGATGACATCTCAGGGGTTACCAAACGTCTGGACCAAGTGCCAAGCTTGTGCTCTTGAGCATGGTCCTTAAGATTCAAGATAATAAGGTGCTTTAGATAAAGGGCATCTGGTAGATCAATTAAATGTATATTGACTGAATTTAGTGCTTGAAGATTTGCAAAGATGCTGTTAATGCATATCTGGCCATATCTGTACACCATATGCTGTCCTGCCATGCCATTTAATACGTGAATGTACTTGCTAAACACACACAAGTTACATAAACAACCAAGGAGAAGTGACTTCTGAGTTAAGCAGTCTTTTGACTTACTGTTTGGTCATGTGATGTGATTAGCATTAGTGAGTGGCACGCAGAGGCTTGAAGAAGTGTGACCTGAAAGTAAAGGTCACTGAAAGCTTCCCACTTGAGTGCTGTCAAGATTGAACTGCCCCCCCCAACCGTTTCTTAACTAAAACTAAAACTTTACATATGCACATATGTAATTTTGTGACCTAGCAATTTTTAAAAGTATCTTCTCTTTCTTAAATGAGAAAAAACAACCACCATTATTTGTAAATGCTGGGTGGTTGTTAGGCTATTAGTGCAATTACCAAAGCCTTTTAACTACACTCTAATTGGTTGGTCATTCAGTGCCATGTGATAATAGAATCCAGCTGCAGTGTGAATGCTTTGTTGTGCTTTATGCTTTCCATTTGTAATACATATATGCATACACTACTCACAAATATATATATATATATATATTGAGAAGAGGCATGAAAGTATCAGTGGGGACTTTTGAAAGCTATACCTCTTGGTAAGAGATATTTGACTGCTATACAGGCCTCTACAATGCACTGTCATTAAATGTTTATTGTTCTGAAAGAAGCAGGATGTTTTCTTTAATGAAATGCCTCCCTTAAAGTCTGTTTTGACCTATCTGTTAGGAGCAAACAGGCTTTGGATGGCCCAGACAGACCACTAGTAGAGCGTATAATTTGTTCCACTGACAAGCATTTTCAGGTATTTAGCAGAAATTACATGTCCTGCCATTGACATTTAGTGGGCATGGTCCTTCGCATGTGTTGCCTGTGTCACAGTGCATTTTTCAGTGGGCTAGTGCTCACCCAGACCAAGCAAGGGTCCATTTGGGACACCAGCTTCATCAACCTACGAGTGTGGAGGATCTATTGGACCAGCTGTGATATATGTGTATATCATATGAAATCTGTTTGCCTCTATACCTAACCATATGTCATCTTATACATTAGGCTAGAGGCAACCTAACTAGAGCCTTCTTTGAATTGTACAGTTTTCACAACGTCATTCTTACATTCACACAGATAAGGTTTTATTCAATCTCAACAACTCCATCTTGGTATATTGTCTTTTTGTCAGTGATTATGTCTCTTTTCCTCTGCAGTGCCAACAGGATGGAGAAGCATACTGAAGTTCGAATAAACGAGTGTGAGCTTGATGCCCCCGTTCCCTCAACTGAGACAGCATGTGGAGGCCTCTGTAACAAAGTCATGAAGAACCTGCTTCTAACACTTACAGTACTGGGTGAGCTATCTATGTAATTTTGTTTGTGTTATTTAGAGCTAGCCTGTCATGTACTTTATTAAAATTGTTGTAAAACCAAGGATACTTATATTTAGAAGATACTTTGGAGAAGTGTTGAGATAACTAAAAAAGGTAACATCTTACATGTTACCTTACTTCCAAGTTACTTTGGACACATTTGAATTACAAATTCAAAGTGTTGTTTGTCTGGAGTTTTTAAAGTTTTCCCAAGACAGAAGTTTCAGAAAGCTTTGTTTCAACTATCAATATGTGCATTTAAAGTAAACAGGTACTAAACAGCTACTATATAGTTTACAAAATTATTTTGTAAATGCTTTAAGAATAATTTATATTTTTCCTCCAGAACATGAGCTAAGCAATAATGATCAAATAATCAGTAAATGCAAAATCATTACAAGGACTATAATGTGTGGTATTTCTTTTTTGTAATTATAAAACTGTAGTACATTATTTATTAAACAGTTGAACCTGAAGAAAACTGAAATGCCATGTTACACATTAAGTGGTTGTTATTTACATAAACCCTGTCATGCCAGTGGACAAAGTGCAGATATGGTGAATATAAATGAAGGACAAAAAAAAATCTCACCTTGAGTTTTTAAGATGGTAGTAACTTTAGAATCATGCAGATGGCGTTGCAGGAGGATACCAAGGCTATAAATAAAGGTATTCATAGATTGAGAAGAGGTGGTACAGTGCAGTGAATGTCTTGTTAGATGTGTGAAAAATGCAAAGCAGAGGCTTATGATTGGCAAAAATGAGTGGTTACATTTGGAAATGCCAAATGCCATAGTGTAAAGGAGGTAGCTGAATTGAAAGGTGTATTGAAGGGTATGGTCATAAGGGTCACCCAGCAGTGTCAACAATTTCAGTTAACTGGAAAATCTTTTCAGAATTGTAACCTCTGGTGCTGAAGTCATCCTAGGTGGATGTGTTAGTTAGTAGTCAAGCCATTACATACATTACATACTACAAATGAATCAGAAATTGCATTGGGATTCATTCATTTGTGTATTTTCTTATCACTTAATCCTTGGACATGGTTGCAGAAAAGCTGGTGCCTGGTTTGTGACATAGGGTGCAAGGCAGGAACAACACTGGAAAGGGTGTCAATTTATCACAGTCACATACTCATTTACAGGCACCTACACACTAAAACACACAATAACACAATAAGCGCACTTTACACTTGCAAGCAAATTCTTCCACTTATGCCAAACAGAAGTCTAAAATTCCTTCCAGACTGATGTGCAAGACTGATCAACACTTACACTAAATACTGTATATATTACTGATTCTTCTGATTTATACGGGGGTCACAGGACAAAATTTACATACTTTTGCCACTCACAGATATGTACAATTAGTTTATTTTCCTCAGTAAGTAAACAACGAAGTATAATATTTTGGTTTATTTTGTTTAATTTCAATTTCTATTGGTAAAACTTGCCTGAAAATGTTTTAGGCCACATTTATGTTGAAAAATAGAAAATTAGAAACAATCTTGGACAGTTGCACCACGTGACAATTTTGGATTAAATTAATTTTATTTTAATGAAATCTTATTTTAAATGTAAGCAATGTACTTGAATGAATTATAGAACAATGCATATACCTGCCTCATAAACAGTTAATTTGTGCGAATGTCTTCAGCTGTCTTTCTGACGATGTCTGATATTTTGTGTTGTCCAGGTGTGATTGTTGGATCCGTTGCTGGCATCCTGCTGCGTTATGCATCTCCACTACCCCCTGATGTCATCATGCTCATCTCTTTTCCTGGCGATATTCTCATGAGAATGCTGAAAATGGTGATTCTGCCACTGATCATCTCCAGTTTAATTACAGGTATTGATAATCCACTCGATGAGTCAGAAGTCAGAGTCTTGCAATTATAATTTAAATATTTCACATGTCATATTATTATGTAATCAGGTCTGGCGGGCTTAGATGCCAAATCCAGTGGTCGCCTCGGCACCAGAGCCATGGTGTACTACATGTCCACCACCATCATCGCTGCCGTACTTGGGGTTGTCTTGGTGCTGGCCATCCACCCTGGCAACCCCAAGCTCAGAGCAAACTTGGGTGAGGGCAAGAAGAATGATGAGGTGTCCAGTTTGGATGCCTTCCTTGACCTTATCAGGAACCTTTTCCCAGAGAATCTGGTACAAGCTTGCTTCCAACAGGTGGGAGTCCATCCGGTGCAAAATATTAATGAAGGAAAAATATTATTGTTATGTTGTGTAGTTATAATTTCTTTTATTGTTGTCATATGCTTTTTGCAGATCCAGACTGTTACAAATAAGATTGAAGTAGCTCCGCCTTCTCATCCAAATCGATTTACTCGCAATTCCACCAAGGGCGCAAAATATGTTATCAAGAAATCTCTTCAATTCAAGAGTGGCATGAACGTGTTAGGTACGATGATAATCCTTCTTTCTTTGTAGGCTATTGTGTCAAGGGACTGTCAAATTCGGGATTTTGATAAAAGTCAGGAGATGTTTTGTAACTTGTAAACCACTTGATATGCTGGTATTTGGACTTATTGTCATCCTTATCATAATAAACACATTATGTCTAAAGTAGTAGGATAGTTTTGGTGCAGTAGGATCAGGATCATATAGTTGAGAGTCCTAGTGCTGCAAGACTGCAACTGTTGGACCCTTAATTTTCACTTGTAGCCTGCAAGTTTGGATCCATTGGAAGTAACTCTGTTTAAAGGCAGCTCATTAATGTTGTAATGCCTGTTCTCACCAATTTAGCATTTATGGGACCAACTTGTGTAGAAGACTTACAGGCACAGCTATCATAGAGGCATGTCTAGCAGCCACTGTTCTCTCACCAAAAGAGACACTACTCAAAAGTAGCCTCTTAAAGAGGTTTTAGAGGGCAGTGGACTATGCATTTTATGCCCTCTTGTGGCAGGCTAGTGTCTAATCAGACCACACCTGTAATCATTTACATATCTGCCTGTGACATAACTGCATGTTGAGTTTTCAGCAATCTGGGTGCTTTATGAATATATAGATGAATATCAGACCACATTCTACGAGTAACAATACAATTCTTAACTTTATTTTCTGTTAGACTATTTACTTAAGGTCCACCAAGCAGGGGCTTGCAGATGTACTTCTAAAACTCTGTACAGGTTAGCCTGTCTAACCTATTGTTTGGTTTAGTAACAGAGATTATGACAAATGCCTGAACAGTATTTTTTGAATAACAGGGAGTTAAGATAGCATAACAGACATGGTGTGAATGGCTTTGTTTGTGAAGATCAGGTAAATTTCTATTTATAGTCTGTGCATAATCACCGTTTATGGTTTAAGATCATTACGTGAGGTGCAGATGAACATTATTCCTTATTTTTTTTCCAGGGCTCATCGGTTTCTTTGTGGCTTTTGGAATCTACATGGGAAAGATGGGTGAGAAAGCCAAGCTGATGATGGACTTCTTCAATGTCCTTAATGAAATTGTCATGAAGATTGTCGGCACAATTATGTGGTCAGTGTTTAGGATCCTCTATGTTTCTTGCCTACTTAAAAAATAGCAAAGACCAGCATATGTTTGAACACTGGAATGCTGGTCAACCATCAAGACCATATTGAGTTTCATGTTTTATTTTGGTTCAGGAAAGTTAATGCTTTTTGTTGCTGATACAACATTGTCTTCCTTGGTAAAGCAGTTGGTTAGAAGTGATTTCAGCTAAACTCTAACAATATCTTCCCATATTTGTGATTATGTCATAGTTTGACACATACTTTTAATATCTCTGAAATGAATACAGTAGTTCCTCCTAAAAACTTGAGTGACACATCAGCGTATAAAATACAAAATGTAGCAGTATGCATTCTATATCCCTTAAGTGGAGCTGTAGATAGTTGAGTTTGCCAATACAAAGCTGTTTTACACAGTAACACATCTTGTTATTTTATATTTGTAAATTGTAAAGTAAATATTGTAAATAAATTATAACGCCTATTCAATCATGTTCCTAAGTGCCAATTTACGGGTGGCTATCAGGTTTTATCCTTTGATAGGTTGACACTTTGACAAACAAAGCCATGTCAAGGCAGTTCAAACAAAAAGCCATTAAAAAAGTTCAGTAAGTGGCAAGTAAATTTAGCAGTTTTATTTACATATTTAGCAGATTGTGCTTTAGACATCCAGAGGCATATGGGCTTCAGTGAATGTGTATTAGTTCAGTGTCAATACTTCAGTGTAGAGATGGTACACAGGTTTTAGTTTAATCAATGATCAGGATATAATTTGATGATAATAATTAATTATATACACTTTGGTAAACACTTAATTTCTCTAGTTTTATGAAATTGAAGAGGAAGCTGTCCATGTTGCCATAAAGCAATAACCTCTGGTGGGCACGCTAAACTTAATTAGATATGCTAATAATGCCATACTTTATTATGTAACATTCAATATAAGATCAGCCATCAATGCATCCTTTCTGTTGTAGGTATTCCCCTGCAGGCATTGCATGCTTGATCTGTGGAAAGATCATCTCTATTAATGATCTGGAGGTGGTGGCCAGGCAACTGGGGATGTATATGATCACGGTTATTGTGGGACTCATAATCCATGGTGGCATCTTTCTCCCGCTGATATATTTCATCGTAGTTCGGAAAAACCCATTCAAATTTTTCCTGGGGGTTTTTCAGGCTTGGGTCACTGCATTAGGAACAGCATCTAGGTAAATATCAACACATTAACAATATTCAAATGTTTCAGTCTACAATCTAAATCTAAAACATGTAAAACAATCGTAATCTAAAACATGTCTGTCTTAGTGCTGGTACACTGCCTGTTACCTTTCGTTGCCTGGAGCAAAACCTGGGCATCGACAAGAGGGTTACCAGATTTGTGCTTCCTGTTGGTGCAACCATCAACATGGATGGCACAGCACTGTATGAGGCAGTAGCAGCCATCTTCATCGCACAGATGAATGGAATTAAACTCGATCCTGGTCAGATTGTTACAGTCAGGTAGGTATAAGATTATAAAGAAATAATACATAAATAGTAAAAGCATCATCTACTGTAGTATTATGGACCACAATGGGATTCTATGATTTCTGTGAATGGTGTCAGACTGAATCTGATTCTAAATTCACATCTCACTATATTCACATACATCATTATAAATTAAAATTAAAATGATCATATTATTTAAAAACAGTTAGTTATTCTTATTGAAAATAGAAAATAACTTAAGTGATTACTTATTCTGTGGTCGTATATCTCAGCCTGTCATACTCTGACAGAATCACTGTACCTGTATTTTACACATGGCTAATGCCAGTGATAAGATTTACATTTACATTTACAGGATTTAGCAGACGCTCTTATCCAGAGTGACTTACAATTTATACAGTCTTACAATTCAAGCGATGGTGGGTTAAGGGCCTTGCTCAGGGACCCAACTGTGGCTTGCCAAAGGTGGAATGTGAACCAGTCCAGTCCAAGTCTTAACCGCTAGGCTACCACAGCACTGGATATGTTAGTGCTAAAAAAACATTATTCTTATCCAATATGCCTATTTTTTTATTATTTGTATAATGCTCAATACCCATTTTCTGCCTGCAACCTATAAGAGTTAGTTTACTAGTAGTTAGGACAAGGCAATATGTACTAGCATTACCTACCATAAAACACTGATACATTTAAGAGCAAGATATAAAAGTGTTTTTATTACTACTGTAGATATATTTCATAATAGCAGACCGCTACCTGGAAATATGCATTAGCTTTGATTTGTAACAGTTTCGAATAGACACATATGAAAGTCTTATGAAATTCTAAGCAATTTAATGGCGGATGATTTATTGGATGGTAGCCAAAAATGTTGTTGTATTTTACTTGGATAAGTTTTAGCATCGAGGGCGGTCAGATAGCCGGTGTACAGTCAGCAAGCTAACTGGTATTAAATTGTAATGTGTTCATGTAATTAATGATTAGTTATCATTATATATCACTGTATTCTTATTGGTTTATTTGATAGTATTCAAATGTGTCAAAATATAGACTATTAGCAAAGAGCTGGATAGCAGGCAGACAGTTAGTAACTGATAATAAACTTACTTTAAATCATATAAGTCTTAATTTGCTTTAATATCTTGTCAGTGTTCTAAATATCAAATTTTGCTTTATATAATTCTTAGCAATCTTTTTAAAAAGTAGCTGCATAGTCCAAATATACCACATTAACTGTGTAGGTAATGTTAGCACAGTGACTAATATGACCAGCAAAATAGCAGGACTCACAGTACAGAATAGCAGTACACATTTTGTGTACTTAATATTAGCAAATTAGCATGTGTTGCTTTCATGGGTTTCATTGTGGTGTCCATTTTATACCCAGCTACTTACAGTGAGAATACAGTACACTCAGATTGAGACAGATTGATGTGAAATATTATGTGTTATTTTTGGAAAAGCCTGACTGCAACTCTAGCTAGTGTGGGTGCTGCCAGTATTCCCAGCGCTGGCTTGGTCACCATGCTGCTCATCCTTACAGCTGTAGGATTGCCTACCCAAGATATCAGCTTACTGGTGGCAGTTGACTGGCTACTGTGAGTAATTCTGAATGATGTTTAATCATATTTAAATATTCAGATTGTTAGTGGGTAACTATTTGCGTGTTGTACACATGTTTGTTTCTCTGCCCAAACCAACAGGGATCGATTCAGAACATCGGTTAATGTGATTGGAGACTCATATGGGGCGGGTATCGTGTACCACCTTACCAAAGATGAGCTGGACATGTATGATGCCCAGCAGAGGCCGGATGACTTTGAGATGACCAAGTCGCAATCCTTCTATGAGAATAACACCAACAACGGTGTATATGCATCGTACAACTCTTGTCCACAAGTGCTAATAGATGATTGCAAGGTACACAACAATCTCACAGATATAGAAACGTGCATGTAACACTAGTGATTAAGAATACAAGTGTTTTTGTACTTGTTTTATATTTATATTTGACGAGACAAATCATTTTTATTTCTTTGACTGCTACTCGCACTTTTGGGTAACATTGTAACATGTCAATGAGGACTGGCTGGATGTAGTTAGCCAAATTTAGGACCACACACCCAATGCAAACAGACACATTGTGGCAAAGTAAATATAGACATATATGTATATATATATATATATATATATGTACTGCACATTGCGGTCCAACGTTAGCAGATTCAGATTTCCTTTGATTTGTAGAACAAATCAGTTACAATAACACTGTAAGACCTTTTTTTGCTCCAAACTGCTGCCTGTGTATTATATTAAAAAACACATTTGAGCGTGCCTTTGTAAAACAGTGCTCAATACGGTGATCAATTGCTTTCAGATCACCATGGCCCCAAATGGCTCCCCTGCTGAGTTTTCTCTTCTTGAGGAGGAACCTTGGAAACACGATTAATGCAACAAAGATCCAGCTTCACCTTGCCCCAAGTTCCACAAGTTCACTGTTCTATGTGAAAACAATTGTTTGCAGACTTCACACTTGCAGTGTAACCACAGAGACACACATTGGTATGTCTGTTGCAACTCTCTACCTATTCCAGATAAAGTAGCTTGGCGCGTTGGTTAAGGACTGCTAGTACACCGAGGGTTGTGAATTCAAATGATGGTGGGCGACAGGAGGAAGTATGAGGTGTACCAGTGTTGTGCTGTCTTACCAAACTGGGCAGTTGTGCAATGCTTTAACACCTGACAACTCACGATTGGGTGCTTGTGGACCCCTATATGTTTATGCTTGGGCATTTGTGCAGGACTGTTACATCTTAATTTCTTATGACTGAATGAAAGAGAAAGGCCTATAAACCTTGCAGCTTGGTCCATGCTAACTTACCTGTAATGGGTTGGGCCCTTTGGCAATTTCTGTAATCTTTATATGCTTATAGCTGAGTGCTACTACTAAAGAATTAAACCCTTTATGATATTTCAACAATGACTAACTATCATTTAAGCTTATAACACAGTGTTCTGTATAGTTCAATATGCATGCTTTTAGTTCAGTAATACAAAATATAGAAATTTAGGTTCAAGTACAACAAGCACCCATTGCTTGTTGAATGAATTAACCTTACTGCACAGGACTGTACAAAAGGACAGGGCAACCACTAATTATTCATAGATTATCCTTTCAGCAAGATGAATAACCCTTAACTGGGTCAATTGTACAAGGATTGCAACTCCTATTTGCTCACTATTGTACTCTTAAACAAGGTAAGCCATGAAACCCTTAGCAACAGAAAACTGAGACAAACAGGAAGTTCAGTAACCCCTGGCTGCTTACTACTGGCCAATGTGCAATGTCATCAATGTCCTCCTGAACAAAGTAACCCATAAAACTCTTGGCTGCATGGCTCACACAGTGACTTACAATTGACCTGTCGATTGCTAACAGTGGGAGCCTGGCAGATCTGGGATTTAACTCATAACCTTCAAATTGGTAGTCCAAAACACCTTAAACACTGATTTTAACCACCCGTCCAAGAAACACTTACCTAGGCTGTTGTTAGTGGCCAATGAGGGGAGTTTCAGCTTGCCCCCAGTGACTTGGCTCAGGTGGATTAACCCTTGGTGGCAGCACTTACATTCAGCCACTTAGCATGAAATGTTCCCAACCCCCAGGGCTGATTTTTGTCTCTAATGCTCACTATGACTATAAAGATACTACTCAGACAATCCTGAAAGCTGATAAGTGCTTTCTTTTGGAAGGGGATCGCTTATTTGGAGTCACCAAATGCTAACAAATATGAGCAAAACATATAATACGGGATATGCTGTGTGTTTGCAGAATGTTGTAGACAGACGTCATGTTTGTATAACATGTTCTTTCTATATTGTTTGTATATGTACATTGACTTTATAACAACCATGCCTTGAAACTGGAAAGAATAGCATTAATTTTGACTCCAAATGTATTTTATTAGAGAATTAGTCATAGGTTGTTAAAAAAGCACAGTAGAAATTATGTTAATTATAAATGGACTGAAGATAATGACTCTGTATTATATGAATGGACTATCTTTTGTGCGTTTTCTTATTTTATTAAAGTGCCTCCTTGCACTTTGTGTACATATCAGTGTGTATAATGACTAGATAATCGTATACAATACCTATAAATATAATGATACCAAGTCAAAATCCTTACATTGTACCACATTTTTTTTGTAGAATTAAATCAAACTTTTCCAACTGTGTTTACACACTAGAACCCTTAACATCAAAGTCAGATTGATTTATATTTCACTTTTAACTTAAATCATCTAAGCCCAGAAGGCTCAATTAAGCAAGGCTAGGGCACAGTAGAAAAGAAATGCTCCCTAAATCTGATGAGGAAGAAACCACTGGAGGACCAAGACTCAAAGAGGGACCCACATTCTTGTGCTAGCCTAGATGTTATTTGTAAGAATTAAAGTAATATTCACATTTCCAAGAATAAATAGACAGACAGAAGTTAAGTTAATAAAAAATAGAG
>JAUZSV010287069.1:0-11958 GCA_034780495.1 Parotocinclus cesarpintoi
TGTGTGTGTGTGTGTGTGTGTGTGTGTGTGTGTGTGTGTGTGTGTGTGTGTGTGTGTGTGTGTGTGTATATATAAATTTCCTAAAGCTCTGCTTCTTAGTAGCAAGCTGTACATGGCATTAATAAGTGGATGTGCCTGTACTATTGCAAGTAGTACTCCTACAGCTGTCCCCACCACTGCCTGTATAAACTGGTTCATAGTCCCTCAGTTTGTCCGTTTCCTCTGGATGATATTTAGCGTTGTATGTAATGCTGTATATTAATGAATTTTGTACTTCACAAAAAACATGACATATCAAGAGCATGGACCCAAATTTCATTCGCTTATGTTTTCAGTGGCATTTGATGCATTTCCGTATCGTGTCCATCCCAGTTTCTTGTGAAACCTAAAAAGATCTAAATGTGACAAGGGTATGTCCAGACAACAGCCATTTTAATCAGCAACCTGTTTCACAGAGTACAATGCAGTCGTTAAACAGCGCCTGCAGAAAGAGGAACGTATAGAGACGTAGGAATTGAGAGAAAGAGAGGCCGATGTGGGCAGAGACAGACCTCAGACGCAGCATTATATACTGTGTGCAGTAGGTAGTGATATTAGTAATCCAATTCTGCCCCCTAGTGATAAATCACAAAGGTTCTTGCATTCATCGAAGCTGATCGTGTGCGCGTGTACCCTTTAGGAAAGGAGGTGTGAGCTTTTGTGTTTCGTGCGACTCCCTTAATGAAGTGTTTAATTACGCAGAGCCTCTCGTTTGGCTGTTCAGGTGTGGATAAGCGGCTGCTACAGGGACGTCTCGATGAGTCTTAATCACGCCTGCCTCTTCAGGTGACGCGTTACCCCATTAAGCGTTAACGTGACGGGGCTCGGGGACATTAAGGTAACGTCACAGAGCTCAGGATGTGTGAGAGGAAAACAAGGGCTGCTGTTATCGGAGAGGCACGCGGCACACTCCGCTCGCGGCAAAACTCACGTTTCTGTCAAGTAGTCATGGTTTATATCCGAGAACAAGCTTCAGACAAACAGCTCTTTGGTACCGAGAGTGATAGTTACACGGTTCTCCAACTCTTCTCAATCACGCTGATGCAAGGAGCGGGTCACGGATCAGCGGCCAATTACACAAAATTGTTTTGTCAGGTTTGCGCGTGCGGTACGGGGCCCAGGAATCGACTTTCTTTTCGGGCCTTTTGTGGCACGTGCCAGGAAGAAGAGATAAAGGTTGCCATGACGAGGTTGCCAGACGGTTACGACTGACAGCTCTGATTTCATTTGACTGCTGATCACACCCAGCTATAGTAGCACAGCTCGTCACACGTCTCAGCTCGACTCGAAGTGTAACCGAATGTCTGCGATCTCACACACACACACACACACGCGCACACGTTGTGGATCCGGGATACTGATCAGTATGTTTAAATCTCAGCTCTGCCAAACCAACACTATGTTGAGGCTCTTCAGTAAGGATGGTGGCCCTTAGCTGCACAGATCAATTGGAAGTCCCCTTAAAAAAATCCAACTTGCAGCTACTAATGTCTCCAAACCTGAATTTCAAACTTGATATGTGCATGTACAAAACCCTGTGACAAACTCACAATATCCATGTATGTACCTCTGCCATGCACCTAGTCAATTTCAGATTAGGCTCCAGACTCTACCCAATGGCCCTTCCCAGGACATTTGGTAAGGGAGAGTAGTTTTCAAAAATTCCCTGAGCACTAGCTCTCAAAAATGACACCAGAATTTAATTTGACAAGTCCAGCTCCTCAAGAACTGCTGGTTTTTACCACTAAGCCTCTATTTTTTTGTAGTCATCATCATCAATCACTTTTGGGCCATAGACAAAGGCTGTTAACCTTCAGCTGCTCGATGCAGTCCTGTGCAGTGAATTAGCACAATAGTCTTATAGCTCCAGTGTCCCGGTTTAATCCCAACCTCAGACTCCACCTGTGTAATATTCCAGTTCCCTCCCATAGTCCGAAGACATGCGTGTTACGTACATTAGTGTTCTAAAGTGTCCCTTAGTGTCAGAGAGTGAGTGTGTGTTGGGTTGGCACCCGGTGCCAGCAGCTAGGCACTAAATAGGCCTAAATATGGCCGATGTAGATGAGCAGCTTATGAAATACTCAAGACCAGCTAATCTAGCACAAACCGCACCACGTTCAAAGTGAATTAAGTCACGTCTGTGTATGTAAATATGGTCAAGAATCAGAGTGTACAAGTGAATGGGTGATTTTATTTGTGTTAACAAGCACTGGAAAGGTGCATCTATTAATGTGACACGAGTGCATGAAGATTTATACGGTCATCTGCAAAGATTTGGGCTTTTCTGGTCAGAAACGGTTTACAAGGAACAAAATGTAAATAAAACACTTCTGCCACCATTATCAATTAAATTACACTAAGAGCTTACAAGAAAAGTAGCAGACTTACCCTTGGTGGCACAGACATCAGAAAAGTTACTACTGGTTCTGTATTCAATTAGTTAATATTTTACTTAAGACATTAAGGACATTAAGGATTATGGAGAGACTGAATGTTGTTGGTTATATTTAGGTGGCTATGCTGTGTGATTTTCTTTGAGCAGGAAATCATAATTCGCTACAGCAAAATAATATATATAATATATACAGTCGATTCCGGTTAATCGGACGTGGTTATTTTTTTTTCCTAATAAGGGGCTGGTCTGATTAAACGAACATGCCTTATGTTACAAGACGGGACGTGCTATGTAACATTAAATGTTTATTAAACCTTTATTGTACGATTTACACATATAGCGAACGTACAAACAAGAACTACTGTTACTTACAAACTTCATTAAAAAATAAATTCGCAAACAAGTTTTTCGAAACAATCTACAACAGTGTATAGGTACTCAGCATGCAAAGCATAATACTGTAAAAATAAAAAAAATTTCTTGCTAAATTCCAGTCAACGTTTGAAGAACTTATCCAGTGTGATCTGACGTGTTCTCTTGACAGACTGCATTCGAACAAAATCACCACAAACATCTAACGCAGCAATGGGACTGGCTTAATTTCCCTCCAGCATGAAATGGTGGCGCAAAAATTATGCATTTCCTAGCATCCTCCTCCCACATCTCGCTGACCCGCTTTGCATCCCCTCCAAGTGGCGACTTGTGGCTTCTTTTTCTTATTCGCACTCACGTTCTTTGGTTTGATTAAGTGGAACATTACACGTATATAATAGGATTTGTTTCAGTACTTTAGGATTTGCTCCGAATAAGCGCCTGGTCCAATTAAACGGATTAGACTGTATATACACACTTTGACAAACCCGAATTTGAGAGCGGTATATATTATCATAGATTTATAGGTATACAAGATCTTTAAAAACTGAGAAACAGACAGCTGCAAATGCATTGCTCACAAAGTAGGGGATATTTCATTATGAGACATTTCATTTGAAAATATCCCCCATTTCAAAAGCAGTTATAGCTTGAAAAAAAGGCTCTTACCAATATTTTCCAGAATACTGGCACCAACCAGGAACGTGTTCGCCAGCCTAAAAAAGAAAATGAATATTAAACACACGATCTAAAACAGAACAGTATATTCAGTGCAGATGCACGCAAAGGCCTATCATATGCATTCAAATCCAACTCCTGTTACAACAGGCGCTTGTAAGGGCGGGTGGGGGGGTTAATAGGTGAGCGGGAATCGGCGTTTGCCGAAATGGTGGTCTAGACCAGCCTGAACCTGTCAAGCATCTAAATAAAATTGCTGCAGGTTATTGCATCATGAAAAATTCCTCCCTTTCACTCCATGATGCTCCTGCCAAGAAACTTTCTCCAGGAACAGAACCAGCTTTAAGGCCTAGCATGAGCTAACATTAGCAAGTAAATTACATCAGCCCCTTAAAAACCCACCCCTGCTCCCACTGGGTACAGCTTTTTACAGTTAACAGCATATCAATGGGAGGATGGTGACTCAGTGGTTAAGGTACTGTCTACCAGAAGGTTAAGGGCACCACTGCTGGGAACCTTAACCTCCTGCCTTAATTAGAAGTCATTCGGGAGAAGGGCACCTGCAAAAGGCTGGAAATGTAAATGGTATTGGTTTTGCACAGCTTGAGGGAATTTGGGTTTGGCTCCTGCCGCCAGTTACAGTGCATTTCTTCAAACCTTCCAAAAATAAAGTTGTTCAAAGGATTAGCTGCTCCAGTGTGTAACCTGTCATGACTTGGCACCCTGGGGCCTCGTTTTATTAAAGGTTATGTTGATTCCTCTGTGTTTTGTAAGAACTAAAATAGGAAGTGGTGCACACAGACTTTGTGAATTTCAATCTTCTGTGAAAGAGCCGTTTTCCCCACCTGGTTTCATCCAATGTCTTTATTTGTACGAGGCTGATCATATACTAGAATACTTTAAAAAGCCTTTGACTACGTCTAAAACTAAAGTCTGACACCCTGTCTCATTTACAGACATAGACCAGCCTTACAGTGGATGATAGAATCTCATTTCGGGGGCTGCATCCTATAGTGGACGTGGTGTACACGGTCTAAGAAGGCGTGTCCTTCGTAGGCTGCGTAAACCACGTTGAACAAAATGGCCCAGTTCGCGTCACAGCAAGGCATGAACTTTGGCACATGTTGGCCCTTTGTTACCATGAAAAAGGGTGGGGCATTTCTCTGTCGCATTCAAAAGGAGCCTTTAAAATGGGACATCCTAGTCACGGCACTATGACGTAACATGCCTTCAAATGCAGCCGATAAGATGCAGCTCCTGAAATGGAACGCCACTTCAGCTGCAGATAAATTTCCAAAGTCAGAATGAAATCAGGAGAGTCTTACGGAATTTTGATCGCAATCACATTAGTACTGTTGGGTATTTATTTTTTTTTTTTTACACCATATAATCAACATGTAAATGTTATTTTAATGGCAGAAAAGGTTGTTTAATTAGTATTTGGTTTAAATATTTTTCCTGTATTTTTATTCATTTATTTTACTTAATTTCATATTTTCATTTTAATAGCTGCGAGGTAGGTCATTACTGCTCTCGTCTTCTCTTGAGTAAAGGTTTCTTTGATGTTTTTCGGCAGGTGTAGTTCTTGTCTCTCCTTGTTGTATCTGGGGCAGTCTAATAAGATGTGCTTAATTGTGATGGGTATTTGACATTTTGGACATCTTGGGGGGTTTTCTCCTTTTATCAGGTGTTGGTGGGTTATTTTTGAATGGCCGATTCTGCATCTGGTGAAAATGACCTGATCAATACGGCATCCATAGTGCCACTCATGTTTACATCCCTTAAATACTGTGTATGTAAACAACCCTGTACATCCGTTACTCACGTCCAGCAACGCTGATGCCGGGGATGTTGGTGGGAATCTCCATGCCATATTTGCATTTCTCGGCATCCAGGAGCAGGTCAAAGCAGCCTGTGCCAGCAGGAGCCAGCTGTCCCAGCATGATGTTCTCAGACACGCCCTTCATCGGATCACACTCCCCGTGGGACGACGCTTCCATCAACACGTCCACCTAGACAAGGAAGACTGGCTTAGTGCATGCAGTACGGACCGTCGCAGGAAATGAACGATTATCAGGGCAGAACTTCTTACCGTCTCTTCAAAAGAGCACTTCATGAGCGGCCCGGTGTCCTGTCTGTTGATGCCGTGACGGGTTATGGCCATCAAGTGGCCCCTGCAGGTCATGGTGTCGCAAAGCAGGGCAAGATGGCGGTAGTTCACATATGAACCGTCGAATGAAATGACATGGTACAACTCTCTCTCCAGAGCCTTACGCACCGCCTCAATGCCGAGCACCTGAGGGTGAGAGCAGCAGGAATCAGCTGAGATTCTCAACCGGCTACTTAACCTCGTCCTAAAACGCCTTCTGCACTCGGATCCGGAAAACCGAAAGGGATTCTCACGGTAAAGATCTCCACAATGTCGTTGGAGGTGGTCCTGACAGGGTCCACGTCCTTCTCACTGAGGACCCTCATGAGACTGACACCGTCCGTCTCCAGAATCCACTCCTGCAGAGCTTTAAACTCTCCGTCCTCTGTGATTATGGTCTTTTTCTTGTTCTCCGTTTGAGGAAGATGCATGTACACCTGCAGGAAAGTAACAATTCATACCATTAAATTAAAATTACTGAAATATTTACATTTCACATGGAGATAAAGTCTTATAAAACTATAAAGCCAAACCGCCTGAGTGTGACAGTAAATTAATTCAAGATTTTTATCAGAATGACGACATCTTCCACAGCAAATGCCATTTTCCGGATTTCAAAATGCAACGTTATTTTTCCCGTGCGTCAAAACTGACCAATCATAACCAGTTCCGGTATTTTCATTCTGCCTCTCCACTGGGAACTAGACTGAGTAAAATCCTAGTTGTTAAGTTTATCCTTAGAAAGACTCAGGTCCAGGATGACACACATACAGATTAATTTTAACCTCTTCTAAAGACCTTGCTATTTAACTCCTCTAATGTTTGATGTGTCTGCTTATCTTGAACTGTGCATCTCCTATGTTGTGTAAGTTGTGTTTATTTCCGTTACACTTGTAAAGTGTCCATGGCTTTGAGAAAGGCGCTATATAAATTTAACATTATTATTATTTCCGTCTGGCCGTGATCATTTTAACCAAATGGCAAACCGATTGCGTAACGCTCTTCTGCAGTAAAATGATTTAACTTTGGTAGTTTCATTTGTAAAAATAAAGTCTTACCTTGCTGATTTGCTCTATGCCCTGCAGGGTCATGTCAGTCAGCATGTTGGAATCAATGCAGCGCAGAAACACGTCGTCATCCATCTTATCCACCACCTCCTCATCCTGCACGGAAGAACACAAAGGAATCAAATCAGGGCAAACAGAGTCACGCACCCAGTCCAGGGCGTGCTCGTACCTGTGCAGTGTTAAGGTAATCCTGACTAAGAAAATCCAGGGTAAAACATGGAGACGTTTTGTAACGTGACCATTTTAACTAAGTTCTAAGTTGTAAACCTTTCGGTACCGTAAAGATCTTAGTTATTTTAACAATTCCTCGCAATCTGACAATGTAAATAACAAAATGGCCTTATTTAGAACAGCCTTAGTGACATAATTAGTGAGTGGTTTCATACAACTTTGCTCTAGGTCGTTTTAATCGCATTTAGTTTCCATTTAAAGGTATGGGCCAAATGTCCCTTGGTCCTCGAAGGGTTAAGTGGCATCACAAAATGGGACCATATGATAGGTCCTTAGATAGAGGTCATTCACTGTGATTTTGTGACTAACTGGCAATGAAAGATCAATAATCACATTGATTAAAAAAAAAAATTATTCCAGATCCTGGTGTGAACACGCCCTATTATATAACTAGTTTTGCAGCACCGTTATGCAACAGCGACCTGGCACGCTGGTAAATCTACCACAAACCTCACCTCCTGGAACTTATTCTCGTCGCTGTTCATGATTCTGATCCGCAGCACCAGTTTCTCAGCGTTATCATCGTTGAAGATGCAGTTCAGATCATCTCCGAAACCTGAGAAAGCACACAACGTGTCGGTCATGAGGCTCTCAGCGGGTCAAAGCTACCGAAACAGCACTTCACGGGGCTCGCCGTCCGCTCACCCGCGTTAATCTTCTCTGCGATCTGCTCCATGGAGAGCTTGCGGTCGGTCATGTGTTTGCGATCGAGCTCGATACGGAGCAGCCAGGGAGAGATGCGAGTCACGTCGAAGTCGGGCATCTCGTAGTAAACGTTCACCCACTCCTGATCCTCGGACACGACCGTGTTTTGGGGGTTGGGGTCGTAGTATATGGCGGTGTTAGCCGTGACCTTGCGGAGCGTGGTGTGCTCCAGACGACACAAAATGTCCTTGGCACGCTCGGCGTCGCGGGCCGCCTGTCCCAGCAAGAACACCGTTAGCGAAGGAGTCTTGGGTCGCTTGGAGATGTTGATCAGCTCTTTGAGTCGAGGCACACCCAGGGTGACGTTCTTGGCCGACACACCGGCGTAGTGGAAGGTGTTCAGGGTCATCTGGGTGGCGGGTTCACCCAGAGACTGAGCAGCCAGGGCACCCACCATCTCACCAGGATGAGCCTAAAAAACCATTTGGCGTTTTAAGAAAAGCAACCGTGATGCGTGGGTGGGACGAACGTGCCAGCAGGGTGATGCAAGTACTCACGATGGACTGGTTAAACTTGGTCTCGATCTCTCCCAGAAGCCACTCAAAGGCCTCCGTGCTGAGACGGAACTCCTCGGTCATGCGACGGGAGCAGAGGGTCGAGCGCAGATGGATGTTAAGAAGCAGGGTGGCGTTCTGCTGGGCCTGCTTGCTTAACGGATCGTCGCCGTTCACAATCACCAGCTTCTTACTCAGCTCGTTCACACCTACATGCAGCAGAAAAAGTATTTAACCACCATAGAAAAAAAAAAATATAAAAACAAAAAAAAACCAAGTCTGTTTTCCTACTGAAACTGAGTTTAATTCTCTGTGGCCATTTGGGGATTCTCGTTTGTCTTTATGAACCCATGTTTATCATTTACATTTAGGTTCTTATTATAACCTTACTGGTTATGTAGCTTAGGTTTTGCTTATACCGCCTAGACTAGGCCCTAAGAAGTCAGGCCACCGTATTGAGTCGTGATCTCTCTAGGCTTCATCTTTTAAACACAGTTTTTCCCCTGCCACTGTCACCCCCAATACCAGCAACACTTGTGCTTTTTCTGATCTAGTCGATGTCCTGTTAAGTTCTTCCAAGAACAGTGTGAGCTTGAAGACCAGTGTGCCTCGTTGAGCGCGCTTTCCCCAATGAGGCTGATGCAGCAGAGCTAACAGGCAGCCAGGTTTGCTGTGTGACCAGACAAAACAGTTACGACAGTCCACTCACCCTCCACCACTCTTAAAGGGTTTAGGTCGGTAGGCGTTCGGGGGTTGATGCGGAAGATCTTTTGGGCGTTCCAGATCATTCTGGCCAGATTGCACGGCAGCACCACCTGGAGGAGAGGAGAGAACAGCACACCCAAAGGGCTGTCATTCAAAAGTACAAGAGAGAGTCCTAAGTGCAGAACGGAGTACGCATCCTGATGCATTTTGTTAGTCATTAACGTAGTTGCAATTTTAAACACCAGAGGGTGCAATCGTGCGTAATGCTCCCGTTGTAATTACACTTCTGTGCATCAAGATTTTTTGGGTTTTTTTGGTAAAACTGTTGCAGTAGCATCATTTAAAACACAGATTTAAAACGGCTAAGGTATTTAACTATAGACCCATGGATCAAATCCCACCTCTGCCAAGCTGCCACTGTTGGGTCCCTGAGCAACACCTTTAAAGCACAAGTGCTTGGATTATTCGACAATCATTCATAAGCCTCTGCATAAGGGTGTTCCTTTTCATTTCAGAAATAAAACAGTAACATTAACTCATTGTATAAAAAAAAAAAAACAGTGCATTTTGTATACAATTTTAAACCTTTTTTCTATAACTCCTAGTCCTAGTGCAATGATTACACTTTTAAAAAAAAGTATTTATCATGAGAGAACTGAATCATGAATTCTGTATTGTTACACCTCTAGTGCAGAATTGACCCCAAAACATTAGCATTACCGACGTGCAATCGCTGCGGCCCCATTACACGGTGTCCTCCTGCTCTCGTTTGGATTCACACTGTAATGGCACAGGGATGGTTACTATAGTTACACACCTTGCTGTCTCCGGTGGGGAAGATTGCTCTCAGGATCTCTCGATCCTCCTTCATTTTCTCAAATTCCCGCTCCAGAGAACTCTGAATGTGAGCGTTGGTCATCACGTCCTTCAGCACGTCCTCCTGTAAGGTGCGGCGCAAAGCCCTCTCGTTGGTGTAGTCGAATTTGAATCTAGAGGGTTAAGAGCAGAGGTTTAAAAAAAATCAAAAAAAAAAAAAAAAAGGGCAATGGTTCGCTCAAAAACCCGACTCGTTTTAAAGCCAATAAAACACAGACTCACTTCTTCTCAAAGGCCTTGTGAGAGGGCTTAAGAGTGGCCATGTTTTGGAACTCTACCGCCTCTCCGGCCAGTCCGTCCTCTCCGTATCTCAGCTGGACCACCTGGTTGATCGAGTTTCTCACTGTGGCGTCGTACTTCACCATGACGGACTCCATGGATTTAATCAGACGTCGCTGAATATAACCTGAGGTCCGGGACTCGTTTTAGACACTGTACGTCCAACATTCTACAATAACTCATTCTTTTTTCTTTATTCTTTACCCGTCTCAGCAGTTTTCACAGCCGTATCGATCAGACCCTCTCTGCCTCCCATAGCGTGGAAGAAGAACTCTGTCGGGGTCAGCCCAGCGAGGTAGGAGTTCTCCACGAAGCCTCTGCTCTCAGGACCGTAGTCGTCCTTGATGAAGTGAGGAAGAGTGCGGTGCTTGAAGCCGAAGGGGATTCGCTTACCCTCAACGTTCTGCTGACCCACCACAGCAATAACCTGCAAGCCAAACCAGGAAACCCGAAATAAAAATGACGAAACTAACGACTTGTTATAATCATTTAGATCACGGTTCATTAACAATAACTGACCTGTGAGATGTTAATTTTAGAGCCCTTGGATCCAGCCACCACCATGGACTTGAAGTTGTTGTACTCAGACAGGGAATTCTGTGCAGAAGAGCCGGTTTTGTCTAGAGCGTCGTTCAGGATGCGGTTGACCTGGTTCTCAAAGGTCTGTCTCAGGGTGTTACCTGGAGTTGGCTCCAGCTCGTTGTTGTGAGCATTCTCGATGACCTGCATGAGGGGAAGAGAGGTTTGGGTTTATTGCTATTCCACATACATAGCAATAAAATAGATTCAGACAATTATTTCAAAGAGTAAAATGATTGAGATTCCGATTTTTAGATGGTTTAAAAAAAATTCAGAAACTTTTAGAGATGTCATATCTATCTTTGCAAAAATGGCATTACCAAAAGCTCTACACTGGTCACCAGTGGGGCAGGGTTTGATCAAGGTTTAGTGATTATTAAAATTGCTTGTTTAGTAAATACGCTTATTCTAACGAACCTTTTTTGATCCAGATTTGATCCCTCTATGGACATAAACCCTGCTCAATATTTACAAAAAAAAATAAGCCAACTAAATTGAGGACGACCACTGGATAAACTGTTACGTTCCAGAGTGGGATAAATGAGAGTTGAAACTTGACGACTGCATCATAAATCACCTCTATCACATCCTGCTTGGCTTTCTTGATGGTGTTCTGAATGTCAAGATACGTCTTAGCGTCGGCAATAGAGTCCCCAATACCAATGGAATGACCTGGAAAAGAACAAACAGGATGAAGCACAGCGCACGGAAGGCAAGATCATGAAAATAAAAAGCCTCGTTCACGTTTGCTCACCCTCAATGAGTAGCCAGTTGTTGACGACGGTCTGAATGTTGGAGTAGAAGAGGCGGGTGATGTCATGACCCATCTCCAGGTAGGATATATGGACCAGAGAGCCAGCAGAGGTACCCAGAGACTTTTTACACAGGATCCCCATGATCAGCTCTCCGTTCTCCACAATCACCTGCAAGTATTACGGTACGATTAACTATTATACCAACATGGACAATAGGCAAACAAAAGCCACTAAAGCCAGACTTTTTTAATTGCTTGTTCCTCGGATGTCCCTACTTAAGAATCTACTGAGGGGGGAGGAAAAATTAAAATAAATCTTTATTTTTTTAGCACTTTTCAATTTCTTGAGGACTATGTGTAATCAATACAAGGAAGGAGGAAGAAATAAAAATACACTTATTTAACCTACAATTAAATTAAAGAGAATCTGGAAACAAATTAAGTGAATAGAAGAAAACCGTTGGCTCTTCACCAGAGGGCGGGAAAAGCCAAAATATATATTTATATAAATTTTAAAAAGTGTGTGTGTGTGTATTTTTTTTTTTTTACACACACAAATAATTTTTAAACTGTGCATGTGTGTGTAAAAAAAAAAAAAGTAAAAAAAAAAAATGTATTTTATATATATATATATA
>JAUZSV010287166.1:0-19625 GCA_034780495.1 Parotocinclus cesarpintoi
TGGAAAACCCCAGCAGTGCTTTCCCCTTTACGTTCTGTACCTGGGGGAGTCCTTTTGCTCCGCCCTTTCTGTTGTCCCGCGTTATTTAACGTCGTTCCCTTTCCCCGACCTGCATCTTTGGGTCCTACCTCCCAATTCATAATAGCTACAAAAACATTTACATCATGTTTAGCATTACTGCTGAAGGAGGAACACAATTGAGGCCTAAGCAGACAATTGCATGCATACGGCCTGCAACTGCAACAACACAATCCTAATGAGAACATTGCATTCAGCAACATTTATTGTGTGAGCTTATCTGCAATGTGAAATATTTTTAAGTAATCATAAAGCAACTACATATGTTACCTGAATATGTTCAAGTATGCTATGCTATTCTTTTACTGGAACTGTAGACCAATTCCTAATCTGCATAAGCAGGAGGATGATGAGGATGCGATCTATATTACAGTTTGGGATTATGTACATTTTTGCAGCAGTGTCCTGAGAGAGGTTCAACCTCAACCAGCAATTTGCAAACATTCCACCATACTCCCCTTTTCTCAACCAGTAGATGAGTGTTTCTCTATGGTGGATTGTATATTACTAAAACACTATATCATTAAATCTCCTATAGGACAAGGAACTCCCCTATGTTGATATAGGTACTCTTAATCCAGCACAGGAGAGGTTCTTCATTGGAAGAGAGAATATTTACTGTGATGTTGATGTCCTCTTTTGTGTATGATTTGAAAATTCATTGATTTGTAGCACAGTTTGGGGCACTGTTTGATTTTTCAAGATGAGTAAGAGGTTTAAATGTAATGACAATAGGGTTTTGTGTTTACAATTTTAAGAGAAGTGTGGAACTTTTCATGAAATGTGTTTTAGCAATTGTAAAAAAATTATAATACAACAATACATAACCAATAGAAATACGGAATCAATATTTTTGTCCTGCTTTTTTTAGTATTTAACGGCTGATGACAGACTGACAAACTTTGTGTGTAACCAAAGAGTTTAGCACTCTATACTCAAATATCCCTCTGCGTTGTGAGATAAAGGAATTTCTCTCTTCTCTCTCATGTACAGCACGCTGTAAGAAAAAAAAGAGGCGCCGTTTCAACTCAAATGGCTACGCATTTATTAACAGAAAAATACCTGTGCACACAACAAAACTCTCATTCACACTCAAAACAAGCCACAATAGCAAACCATCCCACTTTCAAGAACAACATATACCACAAAAGATAAATAGAAATACATGAACTTTTGATAACTTTAAATATAACTATAAACTCTAAATATACCTACCTAACTTCAGAATTTCCCCTATGAAATGAGGGTAGGGAGCCAATCATCAAACATAACTCACTAAACAAATGCTGATAACTCAAAATAAGAGTTCTAAAATTCTTTCCAATAAGAAACATACATTTGGTCAAAATAAATATTAAAAATTTAATTTCATTACAATAACATAAACAATGATTTTACATGAAATAAAGAGCAACACAAATACAAATATATATGATTCCTATTCACATCTGCTACAACAGCAGTGTTTGGTTTAGAGCAAATATAATTTTGAATCAAATGCTTGATTTTGTAAGATGAGTCAACTTCTGCTTACTAGATAGTTTACTGAGACAACATTTTAGAAAAGGTGTATTGTCATTCAGGATTAAAAAAACCTCATTAGAACAGTCTGGCCACATGATGTTAGTGTGTTTGTTTTTTGCTGTTTTAAGCAGTTTGCACCATCTGATCTTTATTACAACATTTTAAATGGATTGTAGTCACCATTTTATTTATTATTTATCTTTGTAAATTAAGTAACTTTATTGGAGATAATGAAAAAATGCTTTTTGCTGTAATTTCTCTGACTGAAGATGCAGACTGATCTTTACACAAAAACATACAAAATTGTTTACATTATTTGTAGGATTCAGTTCAACTTTATTGATGCATGTGTCCACTACCATTGGTATTTAACAAATTAAATGAATTAAGCAAAGCTTATAAATGAATGTACTGTGTATATAATTATAATAGTAAAATAATATTATGATTGCTAATTGATTAATGATTGTTAAACAAACCTAAAACCTAAGTCAAAGTGTCAGAAAAAACAATGGTTGCTCCTGTATATGGTTCTGGTATGAACAATCACATGCTGACAGGTGCATCAGAACACGGACAAACAGATACAAGAACAGTTTTTACCGAAAGCCATTACCACTCTGAAGTCACACATGCACTGATTTCATAGTCTACCCTCCCAACCCGCTGGACTTCTTACCCACCTAATGTGCAATATTTATTTAATAGTATTGACAACTCTGCTAACCTATATTACTGTGCAATATCTAAATAATGTGCAATAACTGTATATAACAACATCAATCTTTTCTGCGAAGGAAGTGGCTTTTTAATCTCATTAAAATTGTCTGTGTGTGAGAAAATTGAATGGCAGGCTTGCAAGTTTGAGCAAGTGAAGTTAAGTCTGGCACTTGCACTTACTACTTTTAGTAATTAATACTATTGTAGGTAGTAATACCACAACAGTATTGTTTTTGGCTTAAATATTCCCAGTCTTATGCCGTTTTCTATAGAGTAGTCATTCTAAATTAATATTACTTTATATGATCTGTCTTGTTTGAGAATAAGCTTTGTTTGATAATATTATGAAACGTTTGTGTGTAAAGAAGAGCAGGAAAGCAAAATATCTGGGTTTGTGGTTATGCTAATAATACTCCTCTCATGAGTCATGAGTCATGAGCAGTTCTAGGCTTCAGTCCAGCTCCACGCCCTCTCTAAGAGACACAATTGTTCATTAGAACCTGCCTATTTGTTCTTTAGGAGGAACTAGACCATCCAGTGCTGCCATCTTGGTTTGGAGCTACCACATTATCTGGCAGTGTGGAGGCAAATACTGGCATGTCTACAGATCTGAACTTCACTGCACACACAGAAGTTGAGTGTGATGTGTGTAATGGAAGGAAGCGCAAAAGAGCAGAGCAGTCCTGTTTGTAGTGTGTGGCTTCATTTTGCGATGCCCACATAGAACTGCATAACATTCTGTATGTGGGGAAGAAACACAAGTTGGTGGTTTCAACAGGAAGATTCAAAGAGGCCATATGTCCTGAGCATGGCAAACTGCTGGAGGTTTTCTGCTGCACTGATCAGCAGTGTATCTGTCACCTGTGTATTACAACAGATAAACACAAGGGTCACAATATAGTCTCCATCAAGGAAGAGGTGGCTACGAAGAAAGTAAGAATATGTTGTTTTTTCTACTATGACAGACAATATTTACAATAATGTAATCAGATAATGTCAGTAATCTGATAATGTTACTTGTTTTTTAGATTAAACTTAAGGAAATGCAGAGTCAGTCAACTGAAATGATTCAGAGGCACGAGAAAGAAGAGCAAGAGTTAAAACAAGCTATTGAAGCTTTCCAAGTATGTTTAATTTACCTATTTATCTAGAAATATTTTTTTTATATTCTTGTGCTTTTCATGTGATTTTATTTACCTTTTCACACTTCTTGTTTTTGGTTTATAAAAAGACATCATCAGGAGAAGCAGTGAAAGACAACCTGAAGCTATTTACTGAGCTAATCCTTTTGATGGAAAAGATACAGTATACTGTGAAAGATCTTATTATGTCTCAGGAGATAGCTGTGGTAAAAGAGGTTGACAAACTTTTAGAAAGAGTGAATTTGGATATTGGTGACCTGAAGAAGACAAATGCCGAACTACAACACTTAAAGAAGCTGTCTGAGGAAGACAATGCCATCCAGTTTATACAAGTAAGGTTGCACTGGCTGTTCATGCATTTTCTGGTAATACAAAACAAACATTTATTGTTTATTATAATTTATTGTGGGTTCCAAAAAAGTTGGGACACTAAACAAATTGTGAATAAAAACTGAATGCAATGATGTGGAGGTGGCAAATGTCAATATTTTATTCGTAATAGAACATAGATTAAGGATAAAAAGTTTTATCTGAGTAAATGTACCATTTCAAAGGAAAAATATGCTGCTTCAAAATTTCACAGTGTCAACAAATCCCCAAAAAGCAAGTAGCAATAAGTGGCTGGAAAATGGAAATTGAGAATATAACAAACAGCTGGAAGAACAATTAACACTAATTAGGTCAATTTGTTGTCTGTTGAGTGTTGTAAGAGGAAGGCTGATACCACACAGTGGTAAAAATGGCCTTGTCCCAACTTTTTTGGGATTTGTTGACGCCATTTGGAAACAACATATTTTTCCCTTAAAATGATACATTCTCTCAGTTTAAACTTTTGATCTGTGATTTGTGTTCTCTTCTGAATAAAATATTAGATGTTGGCACCTCCACATCAATGCATTCAGTTTTTATTCACAATTTGTTTAGTGTCCCAACGTTTTTGGAATCCGGTTTGTATTTATAAGCCATTTAAAACACAGAAAAAAAAATGTAAAAAACTATTCAGTTACGCAATTCACAATATTCTCTTTGGAATATTAAGAAATCATGCTGGGATAGCATGGATCATCGGATTTTGCACAAACAAGTGAGTTTACACCAGCAAAATCGGAAATGTAATAAAATACATTGTATTATGCTGATTATATGACTTGTTATAAAACATTTGATTAAATTCATACTGGAAATATGACATATCAAACAGAATCTCAGACTCTAGGCCCCACCAGAACTAAACACTGGGCTCTATTATTTTAACACAATTAATCTAACACATTTTCCTAATATAGAATAAAATCTACCTGCATACATGAACACGATGATAATTGACAAATCCAAATTGGGTCCAATTTTCAGCATTATGTACTACATGGTCATCATAGCACTGCTAAAACAACAAATCTAATCTTTGCACAGCACAAATCAATGTAATTGAATCAATGTAATGTTTAAGGATACTAAAAAATTGTATATTTTAACTATATGTTTTTCTGACCTAACATGGTGTAATTTAAAAGGTTTTGTATATTACTGGCTTTGACTGAATTACACAGTCCATTGAGAAGTTCTAAGAAGAATAGCTCAGGGCATGGTCCTGTTGAAACATATGGGGTACATTTTCTAATTGATGATAACACCACCACAGAGTCTGGGAAAGGAAGTGAATCTCTTGGTCAGTTAATATAAAACACACAAAATTAAGCAAAATTTCACTTTGTCCTTTCATCTGAAAATGCAAATGACATATAAAATTGCCAAAAGAAAAAAAAGACTAAATTTAACATGAAACAAACATGTTGATCCATAAAGGATCCTCCTTAGCAAGAAACCCATTACTGCTGGGATCCTATTCAGAGCATTCATCATCCTGATGTTTCCCAGGACTCTGTAACAACGTTAATGTGAAAATGAATTGTCCTCTTTTCGTAATAACTAAACAACAATAAATGCTGTTTAAAAAACCTGTTTAAATGACCTTTAAAAAGTCTAAAGTATAGTCATACGCCTATCACAAGCATTTTTATTAGGCGTCAAATCAGATAAAGTCTTTTTTCAGAGTTGCTTTCTTTTACTTACAGTAAATCCAATTGGAAAAGTGGAGTATGATTTTAATACTCCATGGCAGTACCTTAAAACACATGACATGATTTATAAGCTGATGTTCACACTGCATAGCAACTGCTAGCAAACATGCAAAGAACTACATTACATAGTGTGACACTAATTCTCTTTAACTCTCTCACTGTCCAGTCCATTACAGGGCACATGCATATTTAGTACTGTGCAAAAGTCTAAAGCCACCAATAGTTTAGATATACCATTGTTTTAGCCATAATTATATATATTATTATTATTAGATATTATTTCTTAGCCAGAAAACTTTTCTCAAAAACCTATCACAAAAAACAGCATTTATAGGCTACAATGGCAAGTATTTGGTGTGACCTCCCCTTACACTTACACCCCTTACATCTGGCAGCTATACCCAGATACCAAGTTGACCATTCTTGAATTTGAATAAGCTTCATCAGGAATGGGGTTTTTGGAAGGGTAGCAGCCAATAAATCAGTTCTTTAGGAAGGGAAACAGGGTGAAGCTAACAAAGATTAGAATAAAGGTCAGAAAAAGAGTATTATAGAGTGACAAATCCATGTTATATATGGTCATTATACATTGCTAAAACAATAAATCTGTGGCGGCATAAGAATTTAGCAGAATTCAGTAAACACAGTGTAGATGTTGGCAGTATAAATGCACAATCCAGTTTAAACATGACGGATGATTTTCCTGTCTGGTTCTGGCAGATGAAATTCAGGAGGAGTTTCCATGTGGGACAGAGCTACCTTCTCGTCTCTGTCCAAATGGTACGACCTGTAAGAAGTACTGGCTTGGACCCAACTACGGCATCACACAGTTTGACAACATCCTGTTTGCTGTGCTCACCGTTTTCCAGTGCATCACCATGGAGGGCTGGACCGACCTCCTGTACTATGTGAGTAAAAAATGGGATTGATTTCATCAGACTTTTCTATTAAGGCTACATTTACATTTACATTTACAGCATTTAGCAGACGCCCTTATCCAGAGCTACTTACAATTTATACAGTCTTACAATCCAAGCAATCGTGGGTTAAGGGCCTTGCTCTAAGGCCCAATTGTGGCAGCTTGACAGAGGTGGGATTTGAACCCTAGACCTTTTGGTCCAGAGGCCAGTACCTTAACTGCTAGGCAGTCCCACTAATTCATTGAATTCATGATGCATTGGTAATCTGGAAACTTGGTCTGCCTTTATTTCGCTTACCCATATTATTGAGTGCAGGAGGTATGGGGAGTGGGTTGGGTTGCATTCCGCTAGTGTTAATTTCCATTAGGATGAAATAAAACTTCATTTCAAAAGTGTGTCTTATTACAATACGGTTTGTGTGCTCAAATACAGTTTTTCACTTTTTTGTTTATCATTATTGACAATTTAGGGCAGATACATTTTTAAGGAAAAAATCCCATTCCTTTTTCTGCTGACACTTCCAGTCCCTTAATGTCAGCTAGACCAATCTCCCAGGGGAACGCTAAAATAAATCCAATATACTGCAAGTGACTTAATCTGCATGCTGTGTATCTCTGCTGCTGTACAGTAAGAAAATCTCATTTTTAAAATGTGAATATAAAAGAGAGAAGGTGCATCATCAGCAGCAATAGCAGCAGAGCTCATGCTCTTATCACTGAAGACCAGCCTGTCCATTCCTAACCATTTCTGACTAACTCTTTTCTTCTGATCTCATCACTATGACCACAGCAGCTGGATGAGCTGTCAGTCAAATCCCGTTGATCAATTGTACATTTCTTAATGAAAATTTATTTGATTTCATCCTGAAATCCAGCAATCCAATCTCAAAATATGTTTAGGGCTGCTTCTTGGGCTCACAGATGTAAGGAAGCTATGTTAAGGACATAAATAAGTAAAATCATATTTTTAATTGTTGCCTTCAGACCTTCATATGTTTATTAATGAAACATCTTGCAATTCAAGGTTTGGATTAAATACAAAACCCTTGTGACCCTACAAACCAACAAACAATCCCATGGGTTATAAGGGGTTAAAAATCAAGTGGTGAACCAGATACAGACACTGAAGAAGATGACGAATGTGAAAGAAAAATGAATGTGATAGTGAATAAATGAGACAAATGCCGGATCGGTGAGGTTCGACAGAACAGTGTGGACTGTTGTGGTGTAACAGACAGTGGAGTGCTTAGATTTAGGGATGATCTAGGCCATTGTAAAAAGGACAGAGAAACATACTTAGATGTTTTACATTTAAGGAGCTACCACTTGTCATTTTTTGATAGTTCAGTTTTTTATGTTCAAGTTTATTCCTGTGTTATTTTAAAATGTTTAAAAGTATTTATGAGTGTAAGCGTGTAATACATTTGATTAAATGTAAGTAAATTATTTGAAATATTAATCTAAAATAAATTAAAGTAATTTAAAAAAGTACGAAATTAATAAATAAATAAAAGTATAAAAAATGGAAAGTTCATTGTTCATTTTAATAGTGTAGTTATTCCCTGTATAGTTATTAACCTGACAGTGTGTGCTTACACACATGATGTAGGTTTTTAATGATTTGTAATAATTCATGTTACATTTTGGAATGCAAACTTATGCTCCAATCTAGGATAATAGTAGGGATACATTGAAGCCATGAAGGGCAGACTTTTTTAATAGCCTGTTCCTCGGGTGTCCCTACTTAAGAATTTACTGAGGAAAGAGGAAAAAAATATATATTTATTTTTCAGCACTTTTCAATTTTTCCAGGACTATGTGGAATCAGTACAAGGAAGGGGAAAGAAATAAATTTTTTTTTTTTTTTTTAAAAGCAAACATATTTAACCTACAATTAAATTAAAGTGAATCTGGAAAAAAATTAAATGAACAGAAGAAAATCGTTGGCTCTCCACCAACATTTAAAAAATGTAATCTCCACCAATTTTTAAAAATTACAACCAATGGTGCTGATCCAATTTTTGTATTCTTCAAATACGATCCACGAAGCAAGAAATCAAAAAAGTCTGGCTCAAACAATGACTTTTTATAGCACAGGCTGTAAAACATAAACAGTATATAAGGCTTAAACTACTGCTCACAATAATTAGAGGATTTTACAAAATTAGGATGAAAAAGATCCCACAAAAACTGCTGGAGAATCTATTCTTGTCCATGGCCGATTACTGTCAGTGTGTTTTGACACTCTTGGGTAACCATACACTCTACTGAACATTTAATGTGGGGGCACTTTAGTCCAGTTTGACATGTTTCTGTTCACCCTTCTGTTTACCATAAGTGAGTTTACATCTCATTTGCATAATCAAACATTTTCTTTGACTTTTCATTTGCTTTTCTGTTTATCTTGTTTAATGAAATAAAATCAAATGATTCTTTTTTAATTGCTTCATAATCATTTTGGAATATCCCCTCATTTTTGTGAGCAGTATATATATAATACTATGAGTGTAAAATGTGTTTATGTGGTTTTTAAACATTTAATCTGAATCTTGTTATTGTCCACAGTTTTGCTCTAGGTAATTATCCATTTTTGAGTTTGGTTCTTAATATCTATAGTAGGCATTTCTTAAACTAATCCTCCAACTATAATAAATACAGTGGTGTTAGAGCGGCGTATTTATTGGTCTGAGTGTTTTGCAATGCAAATGTATGAAGTGCACTATGGGGAGGATCCATAGTGATGGACAAGCCATATTAATGTACTGAACTCTGCACAGTGATGCATCTTCATACAGTCACAGTCAGTGACTCTAGCTGAAAATATTTAAAATTTACAAAAACACTTTTGAATACAAATCCTTAAAAAGCAAGAACCAAAAAGCATGCAAATGTCATTACACAACAGGCTATAACAATAACAAGGTCCAATAGCACGGCCTTGTAATGCGAAGACTGAAGCTAAAATGATAAACAGCGTTCTGTTGAGGGGGGGTCTTCTGCCATTCAGAAGATGTTATTACAGTATTAGATGTTATGTTATGAAGCATGTCACATTTAATGGTGGATATAGGTTCAATTTCCAGTAAGCATGTTGATGATTGCAACAGGACCACAGGACACAGTGGCGAGGGAACACTGTATAGTGTAAAACAACCATAGTATATAGTTTGATTAATTTCAGTCCTACAAACAAAGCTCAGTGCTCAAAAGGCCTTTTTTTAGGTTATATGTAGGTTGTTCATTTTGCAATACAGAAAGTTTGTGTTAAATCGCCTTTAAATTTAGCATGAAGATTGTGCAAGCACAATCGTGCCTTTTGGTATATTTATTTATTATATATTATATTATGTATATTCTATTATGCAGTTTTTAAATGTATTTTGTTATATATTTTGCAATAATAATAATTATATTATATATAAAAAATATAATCTAATGTTATATAATATCAAAAAATATTTTTAAAGGTACATTTGAAGGAACATTAAAATGAAATTAAGGCAACACTTTTCTGATTCGTTGATGTGTTCAAAGAGATCTTACTAAACAAGGATTTTAGAATTTATTTTTTTGTTTCTTACATTTTTAATGTGGCAGAATTCAAATCTGGTGCTGGACAACCATAAAGCTGTAGTCTGCTCACCATAGTTTAATTCGATTTGATTGAAATCTTTACAGGTTTATGTATAAGACCTAAGGAACTGGATGTTGTTATTTAGTGGTTTATATTTTGAGAGTATAAGCATTAAATCATATGAGAGAATGATGGTTAAAGTATGCCACTATTTGGCAGAAATATTCCAGGTTTACTGTCATTGCTAAATCCTCACTGGATCCACAGTATGTTTAATAAAAAAGGTTGTTTATATAGTTCCAGTCTGGTATATACAGTAGCTGATTCGATTTAAAAATATGTAGCTGTAACTTTATGTACCATTCTCCCTCTATTCCTTGTTTCTGCTTCCCCGTTTCTGTTTTAACCACCTCTGTCATTTTTCTTTGTGTCTGTCAACCCCCATGAACCAGGCTCTATATTTATCATCAGGCCATGTTCTGCTGGATTTAGTCTTATAGTAGCTGAGGAAGAAGCCAATGAAATTTTAATGGACAAAAATGCTGCAGTACATATGAGGGCTCTCAGAAATCCCAGACATGCATAGAAAGAAGAGTGATGAAGAAGGATTCAGCAAGGAGGAAAGAAAAACAGTTACTGTCAAAATAGAAGGGATATATAAAGATTTAGGTGATATGTGTGCATTTTCATTGGAAGATCGCACCATTGAGTGTTTCATTTCGGGTGCTCATGTTTAAATAGAATAGAATAGAATAGTTCTGTTTTGGGGGCATCGAATCTTTGATGTGAATTGTTCCAATTAAGAGTTAGTACATGTTTTATACATTACAAATGCTTTATTGTGCAATTTAAATACAGGACTCACTAAGAGCAAAGAACCTTAAAACCATCCACAAACAAGCCCTTTTGTTATATCTCATCTCTACTGCGTTTTCGCGCCGACCCCGTCCCATTCCTGTCGCCTCTCAGGAGGCGACCAATGGAGCAACACGACACAAGATGGCAGCCAGTTTGCAGTGTTGCCAGCCTCACGTGCCATCTGCAGCCTGTCGAATATGCCAAGGGGTGTGGATGTAGGCAGAGCGCTCTTTGGTCCATCGAGTGGACCTGACCTAATGCTTATGATCTCTGTAAACAAGAAAATCCCCCAAATGAACATATATGAAACAGAACAAAGGTGCAGCGAAGCTTCTGCACCGTTACTTTGGGATCACTGTGACAGCTGAAGCATAGAGCAAACACTCTAATCCATTTTGTGTGTAATTTTATGTCAGACACAAACAGATGGAGGCTAAGTTACGCACTATGCTTTGCAGTTTGAGTCAGTCTGTAGGTGTGGGCAAGCTATTTCTGAGTGGGCTGGCTTTTTTTTGCCACACCTGCCTAATCCAATTTAAAATGATAAAAATATTTTTCCAAGACTGATCTGACTTGGCCTATTAGGAATGCAACCCGATCTCACATAGAACCAGCTGGTCTATTAAACCAAAGTAACTGCACATGCCTTACTGGAAGAGTTTTGGAAAAAAATGTCTCTCATCTTTTGTTATCTTTAGTCTGTCCTGTTTTTCTGTAACCAGGCTGCCATCCTGTTTTTTTGTATTTTCAAAAAAACCCCCATAATATATATATAGATATCTTACCAGTTTGGTACCGTCTCAGAGATGTGCGCTGTCACTTTGAGCCTTTGTGTGCCATTTCAGAGCAACGATGCCTCGGGGAGTGCGTGGAACTGGATGTACTTTGTCCCTCTCATCATCATCGGTTCCTTCTTCATGCTCAACCTGGTACTGGGTGTGCTGTCTGGGTAAGAGCATCGTCTGCCCAAAAACAGTTCTATTGACATCTACCAGAGTTATGCGCTGAAATTTCTACATTTTTGTATTGCATGTGTGTTTTTTATTTATGTATGTTTGTGTGTGGGTACACAGTGAGTTTGCTAAAGAGAGAGAGCGGGTGGAGAACAGGAGTGAGTTTCTGAAGCTGAGACGGCAGCAGCAGATCGAGAGAGAGCTTAATGGATATCTGGAGTGGATTTGTAAAGCAGGTGTGTTTTTGAAGAAAAGCCTTCATTGGTGGTCTACATAAGATTTGCTTACGTATATAAACAAACTAAAGCTTTTGATTTATATCAGTTTGGTAACGCCCAATTCCCTTTTCGATAATCCTTCCATGTACTATGGAAGGGGGTTGCAGGTCAGCAGATGCTTCTGTAAATCCATACAGTGCTGTGCTTCCAGATTTTAACATTCTTGTCATTTGGTAGATGCCCAGAACGACTTACAAATGATATAAAATTACAGTTCAGGCAGATGTGGGTTAAGGGTCTTCCTCAAGGGCCCAACAGTAGCAGCTTGACAGAGGTGGGATTTAAGCCTGGACCCCCTGGTCCATAGCCCAATCTGTTTTAAAAATATTTTCTCCCTCGGAAGCAGCCAGTTGAGTCAGTGCAGTGCCCACCCAAGCTGAAGACATGGCTGATACACAAACTGAGGTTGCCAGATGGAACCTTTAACATTGAGGCCAAAATATTTCAGGAGATGTCAAGTTTTAACAAAGTTTATGTTTAAATATACTATACTATAGTTATATATATTTCTATAGTGACAGTAAAAACGTTGTGTGTTTAAAGTGGTAGTACTTTCAGGCTCCTGCATATGGTGATACATAAGGATGATCGGGCTATAAATACCCGCGGGGTGTGCAACGAGACTCATAGATTGAAAAGAGGTGTTACGGTGGAAATGAGTTTCAAAGCAAAGTTAATGATTTGCAAAAAGTAGTGAATGCCTTCGGGCGTGGCAAAGACCATAGTGTGAAGGAAGTAGCTGAATATTCAGCTGTATTAAAGCACATAGTGGCATAAATTCCAGTTTACCTCAAACACAGAGTGGCTCTGATATGTGCCTTCTAATTTGGCTTGTATAATACAATACAATACAATACAATACAATACAATACAATACAATATAATACAATATAATATAATATAATATATAGATGCAAAACACCCATAGTTAAAATCCAAAAGGTTGAACCACCTTATATGCTTCACAGTGTTTCACCTACATATTGCCATCTACAGCCCAATTTTGGTATTGCTGGTTTAATGTACAAAAACCTACACAGCTATGCTTTGATTAATGTGTGAGTGGAGCACACACAGCAGTGGTGCTGGAGTTTTTTAACACTGTGTATTCCATTAGACATATATACATACAGCATATTGCTACACCTTGTAGATGGTGACAGTAAGTGACAGCTTATTTGTTGTTGCACAAATTATGTTAGTAATCCTCTGCTCCATCATCAGTGCTCACATGACGCTGCCTACAGGATGCTGGTGGCTGGACATTTTTGGTTAGTGGACCATTCTTAGTCATTGAGTGACACTGAGGTGTTTAAAAACTCCAGAAGGGCTGCTGTATCTGACACACACTAACACACCACCACCACATGAGTGTTGCTGTAGTGCTCAGAACGATCCACCAGCCAAATAATACCTGATCTGTGCTGGTTATGTGGGGGTGACCATTGACCATGACCATTAAAGAATAGTAAAGAAGACTATGATTATACTGTATGTAATTATAGCACTACAAAGTCCTTCATATGATAAGTGGAACTCATAAAATGGACAGTAAGGGGTTGGAAAATAAAATAATTACACATGGCCATACTGCTTTGTGTAAAGTAAGCTTTAGACCTTTGTATGTGATCTCCAGAATGTACTGGTTACTCTGCATTGCTGATTCATGTAAGGGGATCTGACCCATATTGTCCTCTTCAGAGAAAGCGCTCTGGTGTATGGTGAGTTTATAGAGAGCAGCTTCGTCACCTGAAACAACCAGCAGAGTCAAAACCACACAGTTTCCTGCATTTATCCAGTTAAACATAAAATAATAAAAGCATCGGTGCTCAGATGGTACTGTGGCCAGAAACAGGGCATCACATCGGTACAATTGGTTGTAATTGAGGGAGGAAAAGCTGTGAAGAGGGAACTGTTACCTTGTAACACGTCTGTATGCACAGCTTTTCCAGGATAAATGGGGTTAATGTGCAGAGACAAATTACAGCATTCAGCATCCAGGATGACTTTCGACTGATGCAGCTTTGCAAGGGTGGCTTTTGTCCATTGCATAGACATGCAGGTGCACAGGGGACACTTTTTAGAAATGCCAAATGTCTTTGCATTTACTTGTGCTCTTGCGCACACTAATTACTCATTCACAGTCTAGCTTGGGAAAAGTATATGAATTATCATACTGCAGTTGGTAAAAGCACTTACATAATTTTTTGCAAAAACAATTGGCTCATGATACAGCATCTGATCTCGGTTAAACTGTTGAGTCTGGCCTGACTGCTCAAAATCCATTTCTTCTTTTGAAATTTACTTTTTAAACTTACCATCTACTTGTGTGTTTCAGATTATTGCCCTGTCTAAATTTGGCATTCTGTTAAGCTTTAGCTGATAGAGCACATTCTATTTCCCCAGTGAAGCAGTCTTCCGTGTGCAGTTTATTAGGAACACCTGTTTTGGGACTGTGGTAGCCTAGCGGTTAAGGTACTGGCCTATGGACCAGAAAGTCTAGGGTTCGAATCCCACCTCCGCCAAGCTGCCACAGTTGGGCCCTTGAGCAAGGCCCTTAACCCACAATTGCTTGGATTGTATAAGTTGTAAGTTGCTCTGGATAAGGGCGTCTGCTAAATGCTGTAAATGTAAATGTACAACCACTCATTCATGCTATTATATGATAAGCCAATTGTGAAAGCAGTGCAATGCATGAAATCACATAGACACAGTCCAGCAGCTTCTCCAAAAAATATGGTCTCAGTGATTTTGACTGTTGGTATGAGATGGGCTGGTGTTATGATGTCTATAATCGCTGATCACACAGAATTCTCTATAGAGTTTTGATGGAGCAAAAAAAAAAAACATCAAGTGAACAAGAATTCTGTGGACAGTATGATGCCAGTGTGACTGCTGTGCTCACAGTTGTCCACCACCAAAAGTACTGGTCAGCAGTGTTTCTTTGATGGTCCCACTCCACTGGGATAGTACAGTCAAACACTATATCTCGTAATTAAATAGCCCATTCACTTGCTTATCAGCTTGATCCTGAACAGGGTTTGAGGGCCGGTGCCTAGCCAGCATAGGGCGCAGGGCACACTAGAGACAATTTAGGAATACTAATTCCTAAATCTAACATGCATGTGGGGGAAACGCACAGTAAATAATTATTAGAAGGTGGACTGTAGGAGGAAACTGGACTACCCAGGGGAGTAAACCAACACGGACAAGGGGAGGAAATCTTGCTGTGAGGCGACAATGCCACCCATTAATTGAATAAGATCACCCATATACAGATACACATACTGTATATTTAGTAGGCACCCTCCAAATGTTCTCACCTTGTTTGATGGCATTTGCAATTTTGTCCCTTTCTGGACTTGTCTGTAATATTCTGTCAACAAGCAATCACCCAATCAACTGATTAGAAGGTAAGAAAGCTCTCATACAGCTTTTAACATAAGACTAGCATACTACCTGCAGCCATCTTCAGAAATGACGTTTTTAAACTCGACCTGTTTGTTGTTGGCCAGAAGGCTCTGTTCGATCATGTACTGAGTTGCCACGTCTTCATCCAAAATCTCTCCTCCTATCTCAAAATCCATTATGGTGCCTTGGGTCAAGACCTGCCGAAGTTGATCAGCCTCAGAGTAGCTCCTCCACCATTAACGGTGTACAAATTAGTGTCGGTTGACTCGCTGGCTGTGAACTTTATTCGAGAGGATTCTTTCTGATCTTTCCAAATGTGCAGTTTATCAACAGTACGTTGCTCCTGGAAGTGGTAAATGTCTGCAAAAAAACAACAGTTCAGTGTTGGACAAACTTGGACACCTGCTAAATAAAATGCCTACTCATATGAATCGCAACAAAATGAGTCCTAATGAAAAATGTTTACCTTAGTGTTTACCAAGTGAGCTATACCGCTGTGGTATCCCGTGGTCTGGGTGACTCTTGGGCTGCCTTAGAGGTTATTTATGTCATGGCCCTGCTATAAATATCCGATCATGAGACAGACCAAGGTAGCTCAAGTGCACCAGTGGTTAGTGATAGAGCAGCTAAAATGTAGGATTTGGTTACACAACATCAGGAAGAAGGCCAAGATATTACTAGCAATACTAGCAAGTATGATTTAACCACTAAGCACGTGGAAGATGTCTTCATGGAGCTGGCCCATTTGGAGCTAGTTAATAAAATACACTTCATAGACTTCATACATTTTAATGTTTTATTATATAATGTTAATTATGTTTAATACCCAAAAGAGGATGGGTTTCCCTTCTGTCTCTGGTTCCTCTCAAGATTTCTTCCTCTTAATCTCAGGGAGTTTTTCCTTGCCACTGTCGCCGTTGGCTAGCTCATTAGGAAATTCAATGTGTGACAGTTGTTTATATATCAATGTAAAGCTGCTTTGTGACCATGCCTATTGTAAAAAGCGCTACACAAATCAAATTGAATTTAATTAAAATAAAATACTGCTCAGTTTGATTCTAGCAAACTTGTTCAGGAGTAGTCCTTATGATGCTCTGAAGGGCCAAAGATTATCTATTAAGCAAAGGTATACACTGTTCATACATGGGGCAAATCAAATTGACATAAATAAAACACACTTAATAAGAATGAAACATTAACCTTAAGAAGTTTAAAATTAATGAAATAATACAAAAGCAAAGAGTGTAGATAAAAATCAGGTGTCATACGCACAGCTAAACAGACGAGGTTTTAACCTGGACTTACACAATGTGAGAGTATTGGTCAATTGTAACATCTTCAAAGAGACTACTCCAGATTTTAGCTCGATAACACTGAAACCAGTTTCAGGGAGTTTTTCCTTGCCACTGTCGCCCTAGGCCTGCTCAATTTGGGATTGGCCTTTTAAAACAATACATTATTGTAAAGCCATTGTAAAAAGCGCTATAGAAATAAATTTTGATTTGATATGCTGCTTCATCGTGTTTAGTTCTGACTTTGGGCACCAGCAGAAGGCCTCTGCCTGATGTTCTCAGGGTCTGAGATAGTTTTTATGAGACCAACAGGTAAGAGATGTACTTCGGTGGTAAGCCATGGAGAGACTTAGACGAAGCGCGGTCTTAAAGTTTACTCTCTGAGCCACAGGAAGCCAGCGTAGAGACCCGAGTACAGGACTAATGTGGTCATACTTCCTGATTTTAGTCAGGACTCTGTCTGCATTGAACAGATTACTATATGGATCCAGAGAGAATCCACTGGTCTGTATTCATCTGATGTTATTGAGATAATAAATCCGAGTGTCAACTTCATAGCTGCGGTAGGATACATTGCTGCATATCAACTGGCTTAATGGAAGCATGTAAAGACTGAACAAAAGAAGTCTCACAGGTCAAGGTCATTTTTATCTGACTGCTCTTTTTTTAAAAAAAAAAAGAGGCTTAATGACAGCAGCTATCAAGGAACTTAATGTTCCTGGCTGGAGTGAGATGTTAACTAAAAGACAAAGTTGAGGTAGGAGACTGCTTATTACTGATTTGAGAAATCTAGTGGGTAAAACATTTAGGCTGCATGTGGATGAATTCAGCCTGGAGATGATCTAAATAGTTTTGTTAGTGACAGGTGTGAAATGCGTCAGATCGGTGTCTCCTAGGTGTCGTTAAATGTTGCTAACTCGTTGAACTTGGATGTCAAAACTGGTTCAGATGTCATTGGAACTGAAGGGTTTGTTAAAACCTGTTCACTGTAGCAAACAGGACATGTGAATCCTTACTGCAGTTAGGTAAAACGTCTGAAAAATATTCATCCCATGTTCAATGTAAAACTTCTGCAACATTTTTCTGTAGATCTCATAATGAACCTGGAATTGTAACTTCTGCCGTTTCCTTTCAGCCACTCCCTTTTCTGTGACGTAACAGAGTCATTTCTCCATGGTGCCGTCTGCTTCTTTCTAACCCTTTTAACCTTAACAGGAGCAACGGTGTCCTGAACATTTAGAATAACAAGTTCAACAAAACATCAACAAATTGAATTTTCTCCACAATGTCTTCGGACTGTTTGAAACAGAAATCTCATCTGAGGGGACACAAGCAGGGTGGAACATCATTAGGAACCAGTTCATCACCAATGGTGTTAAAAGCACACGAGTTCACTTCAACAGCATTGTTGTACAGTTGTTTTGAGGTCGTGTCTCTGCAGCACACCGATGCCAAATGCAATTTCTTAAAAGGTCTCAGTTCTATCCAGTCCTCAGTGCAACCAAATTTAAAAAAAACCAAACAGAAACAGTGACTGTAATCGAAAAACTGATTTATTGTGTTCTGGGCATTAAGAATTTATGACCTAGGTCTCTCCTTCTTGCCTTTGTAGAGGGCCAGGAGGGAAACATTGGCCACTTTCACCACCTTGAAACGTACACCAGGGATATCACCCACGGCATGTCCTTTACGACCGAACCCTGCCACCAGAACCTCGTCGTTCTCCTGTAATCAGAAACAAAGCTCAAATCAGGTTTAATCCCTGAAAACTAATTAAAGTTGCTACTTCAAGCAGAGCTGCCAGACCATCCCAAAAAAACCCCCATCATAATATAAATCATTACCTCGATGAAATTCAGGCAGCCGTCGTTGGGGACGAAAGCTGTGATCTTCTTGCCGTTCTTGATCAGCTGGACCCTGACGCACTTCCTAATAGCAGAGTTGGGCTGCTTGGCTTCAACACCACTGGGGAGGGAAGCGACACATCAAGAGCTGTTCACTGATACGACTGCAATATTCAACGATTATCCTCAAGGTGCCACTTACACTTTCTCCAGCACGATTCCTTTGGCATGTGAAGCTCCTCCAAAGGGGTTAGCCTTCAGGGCAGTTCCCAAATGGGCCTTCTTGTACTGTTTATCATGCCACTTCTGCTCACGGCGGTGATCCCGCAGCTTTCTGGCAGTACGCAATCCACGGCACTTGCCTAGAGGAACAAAAACATTTCATCGCTGCTCAAGAAGGCTCAAATTAGACTCAACGGCCCCAATCAGCACGTTTTCCAGCCAGCACACTATTGATCCGCACAGGGAAAGCCAAGTAAAAAGCTGAAGACACAAACTACACATTTACATGTACACAGGCAGCCCAATGTATGATATAGTACACAGTACTGCTCTGAACTGAAACAACAATATTATAACCAATTTAGGGGATTTCCTCTGTCTGAGCCCATTCCAGGAGCAAAGTACATATAGATAATAGTATAATATAATATTTAGAATTTTATATACTGGATTATTCTAAATAGAATATCTGCATGTACTATATATGCTGTTATAATAAAGTATTGTTTAAATAATGATCATTTCGTTAAGTTTTCGTCAAGGTGGTCAATTATGAGAATTTAAAAATGCACTTGACCGACCTGGGGCCCAAAAAAAAAAAAAAAAAGAAAAGCTTGAATAATGGGAACATTAACCAGAAAAGAACTCTGGGGGTGTGTGTGTGGTGTGTGTGTGTGTGTGTGTGTGTGTGTGTGTGTGTGTGTGTGTGTGTGTGTGTGTGTGTGTGTG
>JAUZSV010287167.1:0-11956 GCA_034780495.1 Parotocinclus cesarpintoi
ACACACACACACACACACACACACACACACACACACACACACACACACACACACACACACACACACACACAAATAAAAAGAAGGTGATTTGCTTCTACATTAGTAGAGGGTCAGCAATTTCTCGGCAACCTCACACTTTTCTGCCGCGCTTTTATTCCCGACCTCACTGAGCTAAATAAACGGTTGGCTATGCATAAACGCCAGTCTGCTCTCTCCGTAGATTAGCAACTGTAACCCTCTCTGAGTTTATCAGTCGTGCGCTACATTAAACCATGTTCAACAAGATTACCAACTTCAAACCCTCGTTCTATTTAAGTTCAGGCTGTGGCTCCAGGTGAGAAGCAAGATTTATTCGATTTGTTTCTGCACAGTTCACTTAACGCAGACATGAATCTTATTAAATGTGCTTTCTCCAGCTCTCTTTTTTTGTGAGTGCTGTCCTGGTGACGTGACTACACAATGCCCTGGACAGTCACTTGACCTCACCATTAGCTCAACAGGCACAGTCTCCTAACAGGAGTTTCAGGTGAATTTCCACACAGAGTTCATCAGCAGAATGTTCACACCCTCTGTGATCGTTAGATGTTAACAACAAAAGCTCCATTCGGACTGCACTAACCCTACTGTACATGGGGTCTGAGGGCACTTTCCTCTCCAACTGAAGCTCCTTGGTGATATTATTTCCAAACAGATCAGCCATGTTGCTGTTTTTTCTCCTCACCTGAGGATACTGCAGTCACATTAACCTCCTGTTGTTTAGCCACTAAAGAGAGTTACTACACTATTTAATAGGACTGGATGTTCAGAGTTCCACTCTGTTCCTGCAGGGTCCCTCTCCTTTCTATTCTGTTCTTCTGGGTTTCTTTCTGTGCTTCATGAAGCAGCTACTGTATTTTTTATTCTACCTTTCTTTCTTTTTCCCATACATGGCACATGACTGAGTAAAAACTGTTGGGTTTTTTTGTCACGTTACTTTGCACTTGGAACCACAGCACCATTTTACTTGTGAATAAAATTCTGATTTGGAACAATCAACAAATATATTTATATATATTAATTTTTTAATATTTATATATTATTATATTTATATATTTAAATATATTTGTCAACAAATATAATTGTAATAATATTTACATTAATCCTATTTAGCCGATGCCCCTTATCCAGCGTGACTAACATTCCAAGCAATTGTGGGTTAAGGGTCTTGCTCATGGACCCAACTATAGCAGCTTAGCAGAGGTGTGATTTGAACCTGGGACCTTCTGGTCCATAGTCCAGCACCTTAATCACTAGGCTAATATAATTACTATGAATAATTAAGAATTAATTATATTTGAATAATATCTCACAGTTGATGTACAAGATGGATCTCAAAGCTTTTTTTTTTTTTTTTTTTTATAATCGGATGTACCCGGTATTGACATTTTCATTTTTCTGTGAGCATGTATTCATCACTTAAAGAAGATATCTTGCCTGTTTTTCCACAGCGAAAAACATCTGAACAAGGCAGGGAAGTTTAATTTTTAAAAAGGTGGGTACATCTTTGAGGTGAACAAATCTGTCTGAATATTTTGCTTTTCGTGCCACATTGTGTTACACACAGTGACAGCCCGTCTGCACCTGACTTACTGTGTGTAACACTCTTGGGATCTTTTAAAATGAATGAAGTAAACATTTTCATTGCTATTTTAAAAAAAGGCATATTTGTTTATAATAAACATAAAATACACATTCATAATAAACCTAACCTTTAAACAAGGTATTTTTTTAATTTTAAAACAAGTACAATCCTCTCCTGGGCCAAATGAGGAAATCAGCAGTGCATGATGTAGGTAGTTCAGTGTTGGAGTGATGAACGCTGGGAAATGTAGTGAGAAAACACCTGGTTGAGACAATAGACATTTTATTAGTTTGTTTTTTTGTTTAATTATTAATTCAATTAAACGAGATAATTAATACTTTATTATAGAATAAGCTTTGTGTTAATGAGCTTGCCCAGCTGTAACTTAATGTAAGCTTGTAAGCATTTTTAAGGTACGCTATGGTATGCGCTGCTCTCAAAAATTAGGGGATATTTCATTTTAAAGTATTTACAGTATACATTTAACTCGGCTTACGATAAAATCCGCCTACAATGGAGTAGTCTAACGTAACCCCCTTCCCTAATTTGGGAACACCTGTTTGTGTCTTAAGAGCTTCTGGTTTCAATCAATTTTAAGCCTCAGGGAGTTTTTTCTTTCCACTGGCTCATCTGGCCCTTAGACTCGGCTTAATTCATCTACTGTTAAAACTGATATACAAATATTGTAACTAAACTGGCTCAAGAGCGAAAGGTGACGTTAATTCTCCCGTGACCTTATTAGGCGTTGAACAGAATTATGACAGATGATCTAAAGTGAACCCACTCCATGTCACAGTCCGCTCAGGTATTTATATTGGGACCGTATATCAATCTCCCTCTTTAAGGTCACTTCTCTCAGTTTTTATCAGTCGTTTAACATCACCCCTGTCATTTCTTATGGACACCATGGCAACCGAGGCACTATGGCAACCGGGCGGTAGGCCCTAATTAGAAAGCTAGTGTCTCTTGTGAAAGAGAAAGAATGAGTGGGCTTACAGAACTGACAAACAGACAAGATGGATGAGCACAGTTTTCGAACCTCAACTACAGTTATAGAACATTTTCAATGTTTTGACCCAAACAAAGCTGAGGGAGTCTGGAATAGAAACCCCATCGTACACCACTAAATCTGGTAAACAACTGAGGCTCACAAGTCAAGTGCTGGTTTACAGTGCTAAGTCCCTCAGTTTCTTATCCTGGCTCTGGTAAGTTAAGATTAAGACTCCCTCCATGTTCTATCCTGGTTCTGTTCTGAGTTTATAAATTCCATTCGCCTTCTGTTTCTCTACGTTCCAATGACTTTCATCCAGATTCCTTGCCATTTCTTGAAATTCCATCCTATTTTTTCCCCCATTTCTCTCGGTTCCAACCTGGTTCCGTTCTGTACCTTATGTTACGTGATGTGGTGATTTTTATTAGGACCCAGGTATGCGGGATAAGCATATCCCACAACAAATAATAAGAATGGGGAAAAAATAAAAAATGCCACGGAGGTAGTCCAAATGCCAGGGAGCGAGCGTGAGCTCGAATGTGCATGCTATTAAATGAAAGCCATGCCGGGACATGTCTTACAGAGTGCGTGTTTACCCGGTGGCTACTCTAGCCGGGGCATATCTCGAGTCAGCAGCCGACTAGAGTCAGACTCAAGAGAGCGCATAAGCGCCGGAGCGTATACTTCTAACCCACTACCGGGTGGCTGCTCTAAAGAGTGCAGAGGACGCCAACGCGCCAGAGGGCGAGCATGAGCTAGAACGCGCACATAGTGGGGGGGGAGCAAAGAAATCGCAGAAGTGGCCGAAGCGCAAAAAGGTGTGCATAAAACACGAAAATAAACTTGGGTGCACGAGAAGCGCGAACGCGAATAGATCGCGAGAGACACCAAAGCGCTGGAGGGCGAGCGTGAGCTCAGAAGCGAAGAAGATAGACTGGGGTGTGTCCTATTCAGGACGTACACCCGACTGGAGTGAGGCTAGGTAGGTGCCAACGACTGAAAAAACGTGCGAGGAGCGCACCAGTACGGAACGGGAAAGCCCTTAAAGTGCCCCTAATAAACTAAATACCTCGGGGTTTACCCGCCCATACCAGTCCCTTGGCACTAAAAGCCCCCAGAACTTTTACTTTCACTCCTCACTGATTTATACCATGTACAGTCTAGTGCCCCTAAACCCGAATACCCCATATAGACAAATGCAATGGCCCACACAAACTCTGTTATTATCCTGTCTTAAGCTTGTCTCATTGGTTCGTTTCTGTGATGATACAGTTTTATTAAATTGTATTAGTTTAATCTTAATTTACTAAAATGTCCAATAAAACTCCCAACATGCACATGGCATCGTTTGTAATGAATGTGTCTAGCTTTTCTGTGTGACACTGTGAATTTAACTTAGTTATTCCCAGGCTACAATTTAATTATTCTTGAAACACTCAACACACGCACACACACACACACACACCCCATCTTAGATGGCTGCCACAAATAGGGTAGTATACCAAATTAAGAAGCGGGTGTTTACAAGCAGTTGTGTACCCGAGCATGGCTGAGATAATTGCTATAAACAATTACGAATTCATGTCACACAATGTGCTGTGTATAAAGCAGTGTTATAGAGCAATCGTAAAAATCTGCACTTGACTGTGTACACAATGGTAAAGTGGAGATGCGATTATTATGGTCTGGTTGCAGCTTGCGACTGGAAGAGGTTGCCAAATCCCTGTGTTTGCTGGGTTCATTCTTTTTCGTTCCTAACTTTAGAAAAAGATTAGTTATACATGCAATAAACCTGAAAACGTGCTGGAAACAGCAGTTTCTAAGGATCTGGATTTTAACCCCAGGGAGTACTTGCAACACATAGGTTGGGTGATGCATTTGCTAAACCCTGCGTTGGACTAAATGCCCTGTCCAAGGTGCACCTCTGCCCACATGCAGTGTGCAGTAAATTCTGGCTCAGAACCACCCTGAAACCTCAGACCTGAAACTTAAGCATATTATATATATTTAGTAATAAACGTCATGCTGAGGCTCCCCTGTTCAAACCCCACCGCCACGGCCCGTACAACTCGGAAACACTAATAAAAATAGTTGTTTACCAATATTGGTCTTTATTAGGGTACTGTAATGTATATATAAAGACAATTTCCCCCAATAGTGTGTGCAAATATTTTCCCCAATAGTGTGTGCAAACAATTTATAAATGAATCAGAGATGCTGCTGAAACCCCTTATGACTAATTAATGGAAACTTTACAATGAATACAGTAACCTACTGTTACGATCCAGTCTAGGTTAAAGCCATAACACGCAAGAGGATGCTATGATGAACCTGATGCTTTTGATTGACAGAAGCCAAAACTGCACTAATACAAAGTATTAGGAACAACGCAGCATCACTCTACTGGTTTTCCTCAACAGAATCCAGTTCCACCATGCCCGGGTCACACCGGAACACAGCAACTCCATCCATCATTCAGATATCAGGAGACAATGTGCCTCCAAGGATGTCCCGCTGAGGACTCAATATATTAAATCGTTTACATTATTTAGTACAACTTATGTGCTTAATTTTATTGTTGATAAAAACTTAACTATTTTAGTTAACATCTAGGCCACCCAAGCAGAATGGGTTTTTTTTTAGTTTTGGTCCTCCATGGTTGCTTAATTTTGGAGTGTCTTTTTAAGATAATATGATATTGTAAAGCTGCTTTGAGACAATGCACCATTATAAAAAGCGATATCAAAATTAATGTGACTGACAGAAGATCAGTTAGAAACAGAGATTTGATGAGAGAATGTGAACCAGTATATAAACTAAACCATCCACACAAAGACGAGTAACTAACAATGCAGTCTCTAAACACAACCACCCAGTTAAAACAGTCTTTACAAACCCAAGGTAAAAAGCAAGTGAGCAAACAGGCAGTAAGTTACACACAACGACAAATGGCGATGTTCTTGCTTTTAAACTAATCCCGCAGCGTTAATTGACTTGTTTACAATGTCTTTAGATTTATTATTTCTTATTATGATTCATTATAATTAAGACCTTGTTAAAGCGAATAGATGTTAATTGGATGGTTGTTAAATGGCGATTGGATTACTAGGAAGGGTCATTATTGCTCAGCACTGGGCTACCACCTAAGCATCTGGTTTGTATACCACCTCTAGTAAGGTGATGTCTGTATTATGGATTGTGCGCCTGATGTGAATTCTCTGTTTCTCACCGTTTGGCCATCGTGTGTGATTCAAGTAGAGTCTCACCGCGGCATCGCATTCTGTTTCTGCTTCGTTTCCACCTTTTCGAGTTTCAGGAATCATTTTAAGATCTTGGTAAATCTATTCAGGGAAACCACTAGACTTTTCCATCTCTGTGATACAAGTTTACCAATATAATGCCATAATAATTCTATTGCATAACACCAAACTCTACACACCAGTCAGGGCGTCTGATGTCTTCCAAAACATTTTAAGGGATTTTTTTTTAGAGAATAAACCATTTCTAATCATTTAATATTCATTTCCCAGTAATCAGATGTCAGTGACATGCCTCAGAATTAAGATGGGTTCTTTCAGCTTTCCCAGCTTAGTTTTTACCCCCTCATTTCATCTGTATCTGTTCCTGAGGATAAACATATATTATCAATCTTCTGTCCTCTTCATCAAGTCTGCTCGGTAGCCTTCTTGGCACGCTTAAGATGCCATGGCCTTGAGGAAGTGTGAGAGGGAGGGAGCTCTCTGGCAGAGCTCAAACAGTAACCGTAGGCCTACTTTATTTGAGCTGGGATGAAAAAAAATAAAACCTAACATGATTATGCTGGGAATGGGAAACGGCTGCTAGCGTTTCACAGCTTGCCAAAAACTGCTTTAATATAAAGGAAGCTGAGAAATAATATGCTTACCTAAAGAAGAAGACTGGAAGCAACTTATTATTGCTTCATGTCAGTAAGGTGCAAGTCTGAGAGGCTACAGAATAAAAACACCGTCAATTCTTCACCAAAATCTTAAACACGGTAACAGAAGAGATGGGGACAGACAGTGTTAAAACAGGCAGTATGGCAAAAGGATCCCCAGAAAGTGAGAACACTGACATTCCAGGAAGTGTAACGCTGATAAAACTCTAAATAAACTGCATCCATTTGGTGGAAAAATTGAGGAAAATCTCTTTTGTTAAAGGCGGAGTTTGTAACTGCCAGAACTGGTGCTTTTATTAAGCTGAAAATGCAAGGTTTGGGAAAGAAATGGTACAAGCCACTTTTTTTTGTCCTGGAATGTTTAGTAAGCAACTATAAGAAGGCAACAAAGTGCTTTATTTTCACTTCAGCACAAGCATAATTTGCTGATGTAATGCTGCCGTTGGGTAATTTGCTTGGCTATAGCCCAATTTATCCCCACTTGCATTCAGCTGCTATTTGCATGGCCAAAAATTACAGAGGGTATGATATTTCAAATCTGTCAAAAGGCTTGTTTCACTGCCTGCCAAGACCCATCAAAGCAAAAACATGAATCTACAGCTCAATCATCTAAGTCCTTAAGAGTTCACAGCATTTACTTGCAATTTTTTAAAAGATGGAAGTGATTTAGTTAAGGATTTAATGAAAGCAACTAAAAACAAAGCGCGTACTCACATTAAGCAATCTGACCCACGCTCAAGTAAGTTTATCTGACTGGTGTGCTCGTTTCACACTGTGCCTGGGCAGTATGCTGAACTGTGCCCAGACCCGCTTGAACAAATCAGCGTAGTTAAGTTGGATGGCTGTTATAATTATATATTTAACAATACTGTTTAAATTACACATAGATTGCCTACTTAACACCTCTTTCTTCTTTGTTCAGACAAATGATTTAAAAGAGGTGTTAGGAGGACATCTACATTGTTCCAAAAAAACGTCAGTTATCAGCCACCTACAAAGCAGTCTTGAGAACCCTTCCAAGGCGACTTAACCCCCATTCACACCACGACTAACATGGCAGGGTTTTGCAACGGCACATAAATGGTCACACCTTGGCGCCTATGATTCTATGACTCATGAATTGATAGGGTGGGTCAAGAACTCAGAACCTAAAACTGTAGAAGCTTTTAGACGCAAGATGAAACGTGTTTAAGAACCATGAAATCCAGTTGCTTTGAGCTAAGTCAGTCAAGTCTATAATAAGTCGACCTGGATGACAAAAAACAAACAGAGAAGAGCAATGTAAGCACCAGTGGGGGAAATTAAACACATTGTAGGACTCCTTGGTCAGGATGATGTGCCCTGGACAGGTGCGTCATCCTGTATGGCTTCATTTGTCCCTTTTTCCTTCCATAGCAGGCTGAATAATTACAGCCCCTTCTTTTTTACTTTCTTGTCTGGTCCCTGCACTCTAACTCATTTCTCCTGGAACCTGTTCCTAGGTCTGTCTCTTTTTCCCTCTTATATCTCAAATGTGTCTGATTAAATGCACTATAGGCATCCTGCTTAGAGTGTATTTTGCCTTGCATGCAGGATGTTTGGGATCTGGAACCAGTTGTGACCCGGAGTATATGTAAATGTACCCCATGCCAGTTAATAATAAATAATAATAATACAATTTTACTAATAAGCGCCATTCATAACACCCAAGGACACTTTACAATTCAGGTAAAAACAATAAAAACAAAGTACACCACAAAAACAAAAAATAAATGAATATAGAAACATTTAGAAATAAATAAAGAAGCAAAAATAAATAATTTACCTTTAAATAGCATATAAACTTAAAACTATGGATTTGGAAACGCAAGTTCAAACAAGTAAATAATTCCAATAAATGATAAAGCAGCTTAAGAGTCACTTGATTAATTTAATCATTTCATCAAGATAAAAAGAAAAAAAATGTTCATATTTAATAAATCCTTGAGCGAGATAGACTTAACATTTTTGCTCTCAGATGCTGTGTGTCGATAAAACAATGCATTCCTGAAGCCCGGTAACAGAGCATCATCTTGTTAGGCCTGTCTCTCAAAGACTACATTTGGCTTAACAATCCACTCATTCAAGCCAGAATCAGAACTCTGACTAATCTTTCAAAGGCTTGGCACGTGTTACACACTTCCCCCAAACGCCCTCACACTCGCATCTTCACCCAGATTCTCTTTCCCTCTGCGGGAACGAGATCCAGACTCTGGCGCTCGGCCATTGAGAGGGCTGGCGGTGTGGATTAGCATGGCATGGTGCCCTGAGTAATAAACCTCATTAGCCTTGCGTTTATTATTCATCAACTGGACCCCCATTGATCGCTTGTCTTTGAGCACTACGGTAATTGAGAATTGATTGATCTCCCTCGGACAGAGTCGCAGGAATTGATATGACTGGCAGACTCATCTGGAACCGCCGTTTACGATGCCAACGGCAGGGAGATTAAGACACCCATCAGTGTGAAACGATTTTGAAAGGTTCAACACGTTTCATCACAAAAAGGAGCAATTAGGCATGGCAAGTTTCATGTATTATGACAATTCGGTCCAATTCCATTTTGTTCAGATAGATCTAGTGTTCTGGATCCGATAAGACCCAGACATGATGAAATTGTTCTGCTAAAAATACCTAACAGCAGTGTTTATGTGAGCTGCACCTCTGAGAGCAAGGGGGGTCTTTATTGATTCAATCACATTATCGGTGACTCTCAGGCCCAGTGGAGAGCGCCAACAGGAAATGGATCCACTGGTTCAGAGAGAGTGATCATGGCAATTATGTTAGGCTCAGATTGACTCAATCTGTGCAGGGATGAGCTGAAAAGTTCAAACTGCAAATAACAAAGCCCAAGGTGGGGTGGGGAAGCCAGATTTAAACAAGTTACTTGTAGTAACTCTTAAAAAAAACTTCATCCTGTGTAGTTTTCCAACAATCAAATCTAACCACACACCCATTTAACTCTTAATAATGACTAGTGATTAATATCAGGCAATTTTATTTAATTATTCACATGGTTTCTCCAGCGTTTACCAGACATGGCTCTTGATCTGAACAGTCGAGTATTTGCTCAAAGGACAACTCAAAGCCCTTCAATTTGGCAGAGCCCCAATTTTAACTCACAACCTTGAGTGGAAGACTACAGCTTCAACCGCTGTGCCAGCTTGAACTGATAACACGACTTGTGCCTCTTCCACATCTAGCAGCCAGGCAGCCTACTTATAAATTTCTCCTACTGCTGTCCCCGTCGTCATCAGGAGAGGATCCTGATCCTTATGTTTCATACACCAATGATTTACGATGCTGCTTTGGCTCCTACCAACACGTACCTGAATATTATTTTGCTATTTACAACGTCTGGATGACTCTTTTGGCTCCCAGTCTAGGTGCTCAGTGGTTTAGAATACAGGGTGAAATAAATACAGGACAAATCACATAATCAGTAGGTCCATGTGGTGTTCCAGCACTCTATTTTCTTGTCTGGGTCGCGCTCGTGTTTGAAGCCGTGGCATTTATTTTATGTAAAAAAGGTGGATTGTTTTTCCTCACCATCATCAAATACCTTGCTAAGTCACAGAAAACAGTCTTTGGGAACATTAAGTGCCCAGTGGGTCATGGTTAAGGCTTTACACACCCTAATAAGGAGGTTGCATTTTCAAATTACAACTCCAAGCTTCCCGTGTTGGGTCGTCAGCCAACAACTGCTGGGATTATATTTCCCCTTTACTCTAGGTTACTGTTACGGAACGGATTAAGGACCCAAGGATGCGGGGACAGGGGTTAACGCGACGTAGGGGTCGAACGGGGAAGAACTCAGGAGGCAGAGCAAAAGGCTCTCCAAAATACAAAAAGGAAAAACGACACTTAGGGGCACGTCCCAAATTGGGCGACGTTCCATGCCTCCTAAGCGCTGGGGGGCGAGCGTGAGCTCGAAAGCGCAGCAAGCGCGAGTAGGAGCCGCTTCGGGTGCGTCCCAAATCGGTAGACGCAGCCGAGCGGAAAGAACCGCGGGAACGCGCGAACGGAGGCTAAGCCTTGGGAAAACCCTGATATCAATTCCCTATCGATAAATTAACCTCAGGGGTTCTCCCCTTACCCACCTGTCGGCGATATATGCCCCGGGGTGTCACCGGCTAACCGTAATGGCGGACCTGGACGAACGCTACAGAACCATAGCGAGGACGATAAGTGACAACGTGGCATCGAGGCACGCTGGAGCTTACGTATAAATAACATGAGCTCCAGGTGATCCTAATCACGTCGTCAATCACAGAAAGCGATATAAACCTGCTTCAGCGATCGCTCCGTAGCGTTGAACCGGGAGGACGGCGGGACGGACGAGGAGCCGCGGTTTTATGTTTGACAGAACTTATTGACCACATTCTGTCAGGCATGTTGTTCTGCAGCAGTGATGTTGATGATCCTAGACATTTCCTCTTCAAAAAGGACTATTTCTTTTTAATGTTATTTTAACAAGACCTAAACAAGATCTATTTTCCATCAACACACTACAATAAATCTGATTCATGATGTTTAACCATCGTCACTAAATGGAGAACAGTACAGCAGTAATGCAGCTAAATGTATTTCCAGTGTATTAAAACAGTTCGTACTTTTACTCAGGGAGGTTTAGGAATTCGTGACATCGTCATTTATCATTCATAACGGCAGCGATATGAAATGCACTGCCAGACCAAGTCATTTTTTTTTTTAAAAAGGAAAAACAAAGCCTGATCTGTCACCCTGATTTTTTTCGCAGCGTTTTGTTTTTGCAATAATGACACGTTTTATATGCGATTTCATTGACGCTTTCGTTGAACCTGGTCCAAATTGCACTGACAGTTGTGGATAAAGTGACTCTATTTCCATGCTGTAGAGAAAATAGGTTTTGCCGTTTATCTCACTTTGATTGTCAGATAGTTTAGCTGGTAATTTGTCCCTAAACCTAAAGGTCTGTCTGCATAACTCACAAACTTAAACATAAAGCCCGGATAAAAGTTTGAGAACAAACATAGGAATTCTAAATCATCTGCAGTCCGTAATATCGCCCAAAGATGATCATTTAGTCAGGCGGACATCTGAACAACATGGATTTTTCTGCTATCAGTAACAAATTCGGTAACAAAACAAAAATGTTTGTTCTTTAAATGACGTATTAAATTAGTTGTGCTTCCAGGGTCGCAGGGCATTTTTTCGTTGCACCGTGTAAAAGTTTATTTATGATTTTCCGTATTCATTTTAATATATACAGTCGATTCCGGTTAATGGGACCAGCCGTTTGTTCGGACCAAATCCTAAAGTACTGAAACAAATCCTATTATATACGTGTAATGTTATTTGCTTATTTGGACCAAAATTCTGCTTAATCGGACCAAAGAACGTGTACAGTATGTAATATCCGTGAAGAAAC
>JAUZSV010287277.1:0-11955 GCA_034780495.1 Parotocinclus cesarpintoi
CATGCAGACTGAAATATAATTTACTCATTTGAGCCAAAATAATGTAACGGTATTGCTCTTTGCCTAAAGATTCTTGTACCACTGAAACAATGGCAATTGGTCTGGAGTTGGCAATAACATGTCAATGTGTTAATAATAATCCACAGATTTTGTCTAGGTTCCAATGATTAATTATTTTATTTTTTATTGCTATGTTTAAACTTTGTATTTTAATAATACGAAAATACAAAAGAGCATCCAAAATAATCCCAATTTGAAATCAAATAGCTCAAGTATTGGGAGTTGGGATTTGGATACAAGCATGTTTGTTTTTACAAAGTCAGGATTTTCAGTAGGTGATTGGTTAAACCATGTATTTCCTTAAATCATTTATCTAAATCATTTAGGTATCCTGGGTTAAAGCCATGTAACACTATGTATATCCTTCTAATCCACTAATTTTTTGCTTCTGCTGATGTGGAAGAATTATCTAACAGTCAATCAAGACATATTTCCTCTTACAGCTGTCTTTGTAGGGTAGTGGTTAGCACGTTCACTTATCAAGGGAAAGGTTTAGGGTTCAAACCCAGGATTTACCAAGCCATGACTGTGGTAGCCTAGTGGTTAAGGTACTTCAAATCCCACCTCTTCCAAGATGCCACAGTTGGGTCCTTGAGCAAGGCCCTTGACCCACCATTGCTTGAATTGTAAGACTGTATCAGCTGTAAGTCGCTAAATGCGTAAATGTAAAATTGTAGCAACTTTCTTTAAAGCCCATGAATTACATATATGATCTTGTTAGATAAAGTCATCAGATTCACTCCAATAGCTTATTGCATTGTTTCCATTTTTAAAGGTTTTTAAACATTTAGCCAACATATTGACGTTTATTGTCGTTTATCTCCATTCCAATTTATCTTTGTTATGAAGTTTGGGCTTCAGCATCAACGTTTAGTTACATTATGCTGCCACCTTGTGGCTAATGGATCAATGCATGAAATAAAACACGTTCACTGTCTATAATAAAAGTGACATGTATAAAAACAGTTTGTAGAAATGAATTGCGGTTAAAAAATGGTTATTCAGTTTGCAAGTTATGTGGCAGATAATGGACTTCAGACTTTTTTTTACAGTAAAGACAGGCATATTTTGTCCTTTTCTATCTAGTCCACGTTGATGTATGCTGGTCTGATGATGGTTTAGCTGGTGAGCCCAAATGGTCTGGCTGTTAAAGCTGGTTGACCAGAATACCAGGGTCACACACAGTATGTTCTTTTTTGTGTAAAATGTGAGTAACAAAAACACTGGTAAAATGTACACAAACGACTAAATATACAGTAGCTATTAACAAAACATTGGGAAAAAAAACTTAACTAGAAATCAAATGGCCTGTTAAAGTACAGGCAACAGCCGCAGAATTTCCAGTTAAATCATATTAATGAATGAAGTGCAGTAGTCAATAGTAAAACTGTCACACAAAATACACTGATCTGTCTCTAAACTTAATTTAATCTATTTGTAATGCTAGACTCAGTTTAATTATGGTAAACCCCATGGCAGATGAAATGTTGATTATCTTTGTGCTTTATTGGTTAGGGTGCCTCCTAAATAAACAGGAGATCCTAGGTTTAAGTTCCAGTCATGCCTGCCTGCTGTGTTAACTTCCCATGTAATTTATAAACACTAGTACTACAGTATATTACCTCCATATCTGTCAATCACCAGTAAACCTGGTATTTTCACACATTCTCCAAATACCATCTTCCCCTAGTAATTCAGTATGAGCATGAGGGTACACAGGGACACAGGCAGTACCATTATATTGCTAGTAAGAATTTTGTTGTTATATTTTGCTTGTTTAACTATTTATTTTCAAAACCTGCAAGAAGTAATTTTTTTTCCAGTCTCAGAGGAAGCTGCCTACAACACAACTAATCTGTTATGGTGTGTGTTATAGGACCCAAGGATGCGGGGATGAAGGAACCCCATGACGTATAATAATAATGGGGAAATAACTAAAAAGGCAGAGTAAAAGGCTCTCCAAATGACAAAACCTAAAAAAGGGGAAAAGTCACGCAGTGTTGCGTCCCAAGTGGGAATGGCACCCACAGCTGGCGCGCGCACGAATCGACTGCAATATGCACCGAAACGGCAGAGGGCAGACGTGCAGTAAGCACGAGAAGGTGCCGATTTGGGACGCTTCCCAAATCGAGTTGCCAGGAGGCGCTCCAGAACGGCAGGGGTCGAGTGCGCGAGGTTACGCAAAGAAGCCGAAACGGGGCGCATCTCAAATTGAGTCGTGCAGCCAACCGGAGTGAGGCTCGGTTACAGCGCACAGGCAGTTTTATATGTTTAAAGCAATTTACACTTGTTTTCAATCTTCAGTTTAAAATCCAAGCAAATCCCCATAGCTTGAATTGCAGGTCATTGAGACTGCTCTAAATTATCTCTTTAAAGGTTTTTGGAACTGTCCAAAAACCAGAATGCTTTACTGTTTACAGTAGAAATAGAAAGTTACAAGAATACGTGTTTGATACCGGTAACATTTTATTCACTTGGCCTGTATATGATAGAAACATAAATGGAGCGATATACAGAAAATACATAATCTTTTCACTTCTGGTTAGAACTAACAAAGACAAGATGATGATGGTAACCAGTTAACAATGTAATGATATGAAAATATATAAACAATGTCAGAATGCAGCACCATCAGTTTAAAAGTAAACTGCAAAGCAATAGCGAGTATGCTAACAGAGGTGATTAGTGGTCAGTAACTTGTAAACTCAACACGGACAAAACATACCATTTAGAACTGTGATGTCATCTGTTACACTTCCATTTTCATCTTAACTAGATATGTTTAATTTGTGGTTTTTGCAATTGCTGCCCTTGCATATTCTGCACCATCCACTCTGTCTCATTAACTACAGTGTAGTTGTAGGTCTTGTAGTTGAGCATATCCCGTGCTCGGAACACCTTGTTGGATTCATACAGATTGCTCCAGTAGCGTGGGAGCTGTTGGAAGCCACCCAGTTGGGCTAAGTGGTCATTATAGGCCCACTGCTCTGAATCCAGCTTCAGGATATGGCGGGTGGCGATACCACGAGCCTGACGAGCGGCCTTATCCTGCTCAATTTCCTTTTCCATTTCCTCACGTGAGGGTAGGGGGAAGGATCCATCAAGCACAGAGACAGCAAACTGAGACTAAATGGGTAAAAAGACACCCAAAATGTCAGAATAACAGACATCTCTTAATAAATAACAGAAACTGGATGTGTCGTATTTATTGTAACTTTTTTTCAAGGTGGTTGGACAAAGAACACTATTCAGGGTTAAAGTGGGGCTCAGTTTAAGGATTGTAATTGTAGTTGTCAGTGTACTTTCAAAAGACATATATTCACATATTCTATCTGTAATAACTTTCTGTGAGCACCAAAGATACACTTATTGACTAAAATAAAGCACCCAGACAGAAATGACAGATTGCTGAAAAACTCAGCATGTAGTCACATCATAGGTAGAAATAATTATAATTATGATTATATAATATAAATCATTACAGGTGTTGTCTGATTGCATACTGTGTCTTTCCACAAAATGTGCTTCCTCCAACTACTCTATAAAAGGCTATCAGAGGATACTTTTGTATAATGTACCTCTTGGTAAGACATCATTGACTGTTAGACCTGCCTCTGACACACTTATCCACTGCTGGGCCTGTAGATTTTCCACATTTGTAGTTTGCTTAAGCTGGTATCCCAACTCATTCCATACATGCTCAATTCGCAATAAATCTGGTGACTGGGCAGGCCATGGAAGTGTTGCAATGTGTACACATTTCTGGATTCAACACATGGATACAGGTGTCTGACTGGTATATGCAATGGCTCCCCAGATCATCACACTAGCATTTCAAGCTTGATAATGGGAGTGAATTGTTTTACTGTTTAATATTACCAGCATTGTAACACACACAGTAATTATTGTAATACTGCCTATCACTGCACATTGTATGTTATCAGCGGATTGAAGCGATCACCACAAGGTTTCAGTACTTGAACCTGATTGTCAACAGAAATTAAAAAAGAATCTGAATTCATCACTAAAGACAATACAGTCCCAATCCATAGCAGTGCATGTTTCTTGTTCATGACAAAACTGCAAACGAAAGTGATGGTGGCTGGTAATGTCAGGACATGGAAAAGACCTGTGTCTGGATGGTGGACAATGAAACTGTGGGAGCTACCCGTTGTCTCTATTCTTCTGTATAGGTTGAGCCTGTTCGCCATGTGTGAGTGCTCTCACAGAACCACTGCTACTAAGACATCCTAACAGCTAGGCCAGAATGGATATCTACCCGGATGCTGATTTCAAACCACTGATTTTCATCTAATTTCACACCCCCATTTTTCTTCAGTGCACCACTGTGTATTCACAATCCATATCAATTAAATGTCAGTGTACTTATTTTTTCCTGTGACTCACCTGCATGTGGAAGTGTGGAAATGGGCATATGGCTCTGCAAATTCCCACAATAAAAAGGGAAGGGTAGGCAGGTGGTATCAGAAACTTGTACAAAGGGTAGACCAGGTGCTCTTTCACCTGCACACCGACTTGCTTATCCAGGAAAGGATAGGTAAAGTTGTAGCCTGTGCAGAGCAAAAACACATCTGGGGATGCCTGCTTTCCATCCTGAAATTCCAACATGCCACCCTCCTGCACTTTGACCACTGGAGGAGCCTGATCCACCCCTTTGGGAAGAGGGCAAATCAGTGGTTTCTGACCATGACTCAGGGTCACCTGGATGGTGAATATATTCAAGACACAATATGAATATACACCATTTTTATAGATATGTAGAATTTATAGACACAGTGCCAATAAAAATGGATGTACAAATATTGGTAAATCATAATAACGTGAATACATGTCTTGGTACTATAATAGAGCATAAACAGAAGGATGAAGGAAGACCTTAGCATTGACATCAGAGAGTTCCATAGCAATGTCCAGCCCTGAGAGGCCAGCACCCAGAAGGACCACAGACTTGTCTGCAAATGGTTCTGCACTGCGATAATCATGACTGTGCATCAGCATTCCTACACACACACACAAATTTGATTTTCTTACATTGTGATAACTTACTGACATACTGTAGCCAATTAATGCTACAATGTTATTAAAGCCCAAACAAAGAAAATTGTTTTGTACAGTTGTTTGCTATTTTTTTTTTTTTTCATTTTTCACGAGAATCTTGCAGGTTTTGGACAGAAATGCATTTTAATTAATGTGTTATGTTACTCAACGTGCAGAACAGGGGTGCCCCACATCTCTTGTTTTCAGTAGATGTTCCAACATAGTCATGTTTTTGCCCGACTGGTCGATGTAGTTGTCGATCATTTAAGTTCAACATAAGCTCACAGCGCACACACACAAGCATGCACACACGTTAAACGAATGCATGTATTTACGATTTGGGAGGAAAGGAATATCATGAGGAAACCTACAGTACATAGACACAGAAATAATGTTTGCATGTTGCCATTTGCATGTTCTGGGCTGGTAATCTCTGAAGCTGTGGGATGGCAGCGCTAAAGTATTAATTTAAATATTACACTTGAGCCAAACATATAATTCATTATACAATGGCATTCTGTTTTATTCCTACTTATCCCCATCAGGGATACAGGGCAGGCTCCAGAGGCTCCGTTGGTATTTAGATAAACTCTGGGCAGAGCACTTGTCTATCACAGGGTTCCCATAAACACGCCATCCAAACTTCATGTTCATGCCTCACCCAGGGAAAATCCAGGCATTTAGGCACTGCTGTTTCACCTGGCTCCTACTGTTGAGCCAACAGGTTTTCTTACATGCATGAAATGAAAAGCTACATAACACATCTTGTCCAGCAGACCTTTCATTTTGCAGGGAAAGTTGATAACAGTAACAGTGGTTAAAGGAATTTTTAACAACAATGTGATGCTGATTCAGGAGTACGTTCAACTGGAAAATTAATGATAAGAATGGCTTTTCTGCATGCAGATTGGAAGTAGACTCTGTTTGGGTTAATCTTAACAGGGTTACATTGATCAAAGAACTATTAATCTCATGAAATAAGATAAGACATAGATAAAAGTTCAAATCATTAGTGAATTGATTCGACTTTCTGTTACTCATTAATTTACTTCAAGTCAATCCAATGATATGTCCACGGCCAAAATTGATGATAAATTCAAAAGGTGGAAAAGTCACGTATATAGACACATGTTCAATGTGCATTCATGAATTACATAACACTGCAGTGTACTGTAATTATACATACCTTTGAACTTCTCCAATCCAGGTATAGCAGGGATATATGGGTCATAGAAATGTCTGCGATTTAAAATGAAGAGGAACTTCAGTGTTTCTAGCATTTGATATTCATAATATACTTTTATTCAATTTATTGAATTGACATGTTTTATTGAGTAATTCAGCATTCAAGTTTTAGAGACATGTATGTATGTGAGAGGCATGTATTTGTTGTGTCAGAACCCAACAGCTTTTCTGCACCACAACCTCTTCTATATCAACAGCCTTTGCTCTTTGCAGCAACTGAAGCATCTGACATGCAATAAACACTGCTTAGCTCCAACCAAGCACAGTTTTTTTTAGTACTTATCTAGAATCCCATCTCATTTGTCAGTATTTAGTTCTCATGGTATCTGTTTAAGCATGCTATAGGATATATAACATTTCTTGCATGTTTATTTCTAACCCACCCCTGCTCAGGCAATAAGCGACTACTTTGCAACCAGCCAGTAATCTCAAAGAAGCATGTCACATAAACTTGAAATTCCTCCTTGTAACTGTTTCAGAGTTACCACAGAATGTTCAGTGGCAGTTTAGCTGTGTTTGATTTACTGTGCTGCTTTTAATTCTGGGGCTGCCAGATAACTTGAGATCAATAAGGCATCGGGTTCATGGATAAAAGCCCAAAAAGTCAAGTCTCTTACAATAAGCGGACCTTGTAACCATATTGGGTTAAGCTTGCATGCATGTGCAGACTGAAAAAAACTGATTGAATTCTAAAAAAAGGAGATACATACATAAAAGTATAAAGCTTTCATTATTGGATTTCATACTTAATCTGCAAATTTAATGTGATCTGGGACTAATTTAACATGACCACATGAAGAACTACTTGCAGAAATTAGTGGATTATTAGAGGATTATTAAGTGCCTGTGCATGCACTCATGACAGCATTGCCCCACCCCATCTACCGCCTGACACCTCGGGTTCACACTTTTAAATCAGCAACATCCAAGTGTCAAGAGGTGAGCCAACAAGTATTGGCTCTTTTCTAATGATTTAGCAGGACCTGATCTGAGATTAGGAATCAAACCTGGCACCAGCATTCAGTGGAAAAACACAAGATTACACAAGAGGATTTCAGATTCAAACCAGCCTAAAGCACAGATATATAAACTACCAGCTGTTTTAAAAAGTTTGTCCTGCCAACTATTGATTTAGAATTTGATTCTGATCTTCTCTCTTTATAGTTTTTGTCATGCTGTCTATACAGTAAAAATTAAACTTAACAATATTAATAAGATACACACCCATTGCATACCATTACAGCATCAAAACGCTCCTTTATGGATTTACTCTGATCTATAACATCAGTAGAGGTGATGTCCCAAGCCAAACCTTTCCAGCCACCCTTCACATTGACTGGCTTCACTTCGTCTACAATGCTGCGAAACTGAAATAAGAATAAGGTTTTTACAAGAAAAGTTGTTTATGCAAGTATTCTACAAAAAGTTACAAAAGTATTTGATTAGTCCATGACCCTTCTAATTGTACTGTATTTATCCACTCACTGGTCACTTTATGATGTACACCTGGCCACTTTATTAGGTACACCTTTATAGTACCTAGTTGGCCTAACAGGACTGTCTTTATTACTTGTTACACAGATTACACTAGAAACATTTTAGTTTGGTACGTTTTTATAACAACAGCTTCACACAGTTACTGCAAATTTGCTGACTGCACATCCATGAAGCAAATCTTCCATTCCACCACATCCCAAAGGTGCTCTGCTAAATTGACAACTGATGACTGTGTAGAGTACAGTGATCTTATTTTTATTTTGAAGAAACTAGTTTGAGATGATTTTAGCTTAGAAGATGGATAGACTGTGGTCATAATGGGAAGAACATGGTCATGTTCATGGCTTTCATGTTGTTTACGTCGTATTCTGACCCTAACACCCAAATGCCATAGCAGAGGTCGAGATTTTCCAATCTTCTGTTGTCATCAACAAGGCATTTCCACCTTGAGAAATGCCGCCTACTTGATATTTACTCTTCTTTGTGACAGTCCTCTGTAAACCATACTGTTTGTGGCTGTGAATGAAAATCCCAGTCGATCTGCAGCTTCTGAAATGCTCAGACCATACAGTCTAGCACCATCAACCATGCCATGTCTAAAATCTCTTATATCACGTTTACTCTATTCTGATGCTCAGTTTGAAGTTTTGACCATGTCTACGTCCTTAAATGCATAGATTTACTGCAGAGATTGGCTGATTGCATAAGCCACTGTACAGGTGTACCTAATATGTAACCAGTGTACACTGGATGTATCTGATAACATGCCTTAGTGAACTTTGCTTCCATTTAAGACTACAGAATGACTGATACAGACCAGTTAAATGAACCGGGAAACAGTCCTCATTTACACAATTACATTTATGCACTCGTGATAAATTCATATAAGCATATACTGTAAGTGCAATTAAGACTCACTTAGGTATAAAGATTTACAGAGGGTGTGCTGAAGCCGTACCCGAATGTGGTCCCAAAGCTGGAAATGATCACAGTATTGCTCGAGGTACTTGCGCACCTCTGTGTGATGGACAAATGATGGAAGATGCTTTGCAAAGGGGAAATCAGGAAATGACATGACCTCTTTAGGAATGTTGGTTCTGTCAATAAAAAGAAGTGTTAAAAGAGAGTACACACATTAAAGCCATTTAAAGTTCTACATTTCAGAAGTCATTGGCACATCTACAACATGTGGACCTTTTAAGCCTTTATTTAAATATTTGTGTAATGAATTTCTAAAATATTATTGTTGGTGCAGAACAACAACAAAGGAAACCAGATCTTACGTTCTTAAGTTCATCAAATTGTCTTTAGTTTTATTTTTAGTTTGATTAATATTGCACTTTCTTATCGATCTTTCAGAACCTCCTTTCTCTTATTAGTGTTCGCATCCTTATAGTATAATCTAACTCAAACAAACCTGGGCTCATTACCCCAGAGCACTCTGGGAAATGTAGTTTCTCCAGCCGTAACAAGCCAGCTGGTACTTGTGTACCACTCAGAGAGATGTTTAGTCTCACCCCTTTACCACAAACAAACAAACAAACATAGAAATAAATAATCTAAGAGTTCATATCAGGAGGAAATAGGTGATTTTAAACATTGCTTTTATTGTGATGATTTTGAACACTGATTCACTTCTTATATGTTTTATTTTTTTTCTTTACCTTATTCTTACTGGTCTTACTGGTCAGTACTGGTTGATGATGGAGAGGAACAGGCCTTTGTCTTTCTTACTATTTGTTATTCTTTCTTTTATTTGTATTATTTTTCTATATTTCTGGTTTTCTTTTGAATTCTTTTTTTTGCTTTCTTATTTTCTTGTATTATGTTTTCTTTTCTTTTTCATTCTTTTTTTTTTTTTTGTTACAAAGCTCCACAGTCCAGGGATGGTGTCCTTTACACCAAATCCATCTAAATTTTCATAAAATTTTCAGTTTAAATTTTCTTTCTTTCTTCCTTAATATTATTTATATTTCTTTTTTCCATCTGTCCTTTTCTTCTTCTTTTTTTTTTAAATTCATTTTTTCTTTCTGTCTGTCTATTTTTTTTCTTCTTCTTTTTTTTATTATCTCTCTTTTTTTTTTTTTTTACCAAACTCCAGAGTTCAGGGATGGTGTGCTTTACACCAAATCCATCTAAATTATCCATCTTTCTTTCTTCCTTCATTTATTTATATTTCTTTTTTTCTTTTCTTTTTTTTTTTAATTAACTTTTCTTGTTTTCTTTTATTATTACTAACCCCTTTTATTATTTTTTAATTAATTGTTTTTTTACAGTCCGGTGATGTTATGCTTTAAATCGCTCCATAACACCTCCCGGTGCCCCCAGTTTAAGTGCTAATGTTTATTTTGCAGAGAAGGTTTGGAACTCTGTAGTTATCAGAGGAGCAGCACAACATTGGTTGGTTAGTTGGTATAATCTATGCCAATCCTATACCAGTACCACCCAGTTCCAGTACCATCCTATACCAGTACCACCCAGTGACCCTTCCTCTCACTAAGGTTTATGAAGCCAGACTGCACGCTGGATATTATGGCGGTTAAGAGGTGTGTCCCAATACTTGTGGTGCTAGAGGTGGTGAGTAACGCTGCAGTAATGAAAGATGAGCTGGATTAGTCGGAGAGACGGCGTTTAGGATCGAGTCTCACTTCCTCTGTGCCTCCTTCACACCAAACCACAATGAAAGAGCACAATATTTGAGCAACTTTCAAATGAGGAAACACGAAGCTACGATTGAGGGCTGCAGGAAAAGAAGAATCTCTACACAATGATGGAAATTCTGATGGATGGAGGCGATTGTTTCATGGCTTTCTGAGACTCGTTTCTCTGGAATCAGAAAAAAAAACAAAAAAAAAAAAACAAACCCATGAGGCCGGATCATCTTCGGGGTTCCTGAGAAACGTCACGTGTAAAATCCGGTTTCCCTCCAGCTCACATAGACCTGGCTTTGTTATTTCAAATGTCAGAACCCGGTCGAGGTTTATTTCTCTTATCAGTTATGCAAATCACTCTCAGGAGGGAGCCGCTTATCTTGAGGACGCGTCACGTCGCTAGAGATGACGTGTTTAGGAAACCCATTGGTCCGGAGGCTGTGCACTCAGAGGTCAAATGACATGAGGTTTTTTTTTTGTTGTTGATTAAAGTGGGCTTTTAATTAGTCAGAACTCACACTGTGCACTTCTCATTTCCTTTATCAGAAATGCAACAATGGAGCCGAGCCAAACCATGACCACTTCAAGAACTCATTCTGAGTGTGGGCCGTCTGATGGGAAGCACCGACCTTAAGTCCGGATCGAAAAGGGAAACGTTTGGGTCGTAAAAGCGGCCGAGGCTGCGCTCGGGACAGAAATTCCACCGTTCGGTGAGGAGGACGGATCTCAGGATGATCTCACCTCTAGCAATCATTACACACTCGGATTCACTCCGGAATCTTTCCCCAAACCTGTGGTAAAGTCCACCTTAAGATCCGACCCCAAGAAACCGGGACAGAACCCAGAACCAAAAGAACAGCCAACAAATATTATAATGACCAATTACACAAACATCTTTTATTAAACTTTTTATATATATTATTCACTCGGTCTTCTTTTCTTTCCTCGTTATCCTTTCTATCTTTTCTTCTCTTTTCTATTCTGTGTGTTTCTGTTTTGACACTGATCCAGAGTCCAGTGGTGTTGTGCTTTACACCGCTCCATCCAAATTCATTTCAATTTCTTTCTTTCTTTCTTTCTTTATTTTATTTTTATTCTTTCTTTTATTTTTATTTTTTTCCCTTCTTTCTTTCTTTCCTTCTTTCTTTCTTTCTTTCTCTTTTTTCTCTTTCTTTCTCTCTGTTTATTTCTTTTTTTCTTTCTTTCTTTCTTTCTCTTTATTTCTTTCTTTTCTTCTTTCTCTTTTTTCTTTCTTTCTCTCTATTTCTTTCTTTTTTTCTTTCTTTCTTTCTCTTTATTTCTTTCTTTTCTTCTTTCTCTTTCTTTCTTTCTTTCTTTCCTTCTTTCTTTCTCTTTCTTTCTCTCTATTTCTTTCTTTCTTTCTTTCTTTCTTTCTTTCTTTCTTTCTTTCTTTCTTTCTTTCTTTCTTTCTTTCTTTCTTTCT
>JAUZSV010287385.1:0-11954 GCA_034780495.1 Parotocinclus cesarpintoi
TGTGTGTGTGTGTGTGTGTGTGTGTGTGTGTGTGTGTGTGTGTGTGTGTGTGTGTGTGTGTGTGTGTGTATACATACGCTTGCATGCAGGTGTGAAAAGCTTGCAGAGACCATTTGGCAGAATCGGCAGCAAATCAGGAGAGCAGAGCATTTAAGACAGCAGCTGCCAATTCCTGGCCCTATTGAGGAACTTCTTAACGATCTCAACAGCACCATCACGGACATCATCTCAGCCCTCGTCACCAGGTCTGTGTGGGTGTGTGTTTAACTTTTCATCTTCATGATGGTAAAAACAGATGACAAGGTTATTAATTCGGTGATATTACATTGTATTAGTCAGTAATTTCATCACTAAAAATGCCTAACACCACAGCTCCATCACAGACGTTCTGCACACTCTGCGCATGCCTGATCCTTCAGTCTCAGTTATTATTCTCACTCACAGTGGAAGGATGTTGTGGTTTAGGCTTAATCACCATAGTAGAAAAAGAACAAGTTTTGCTCAAGCAAAAACTAATAATGTCCAGGAGATTTCATTTTGAAGAAGTGAGAGAAAAAACTGCATATTATTTAACCGCAGTGTATAGATTTTTCAAATATGAGCTCAGTTTGCCAGTACAGCTTGGGCCAAATTTAAAATAGCAAAACGTGAAGCTTTTGAAGTTCCTAACAACAATACATTGGTCCTGAGAAAATGCAGTCCTAAGACACGTACCACCATTTTCTTGTCACGGATTGATGCTGCACTGAACTGGTCATGGGGAAATTTGTACTTTTGTATTTGATCAAATCTACATACAATCACGTGTAAACAAAGATAGAAGCTTGCAGATTTAAATGTTTTATATCATCTCATGCTAACACATGCCTGGGAGTTCCACATATGAGGTACGGTCTCCAACATCTACTAGGTGGAGAAATATAGTAGATGTGTCTAATAGAATGTCTAACAGTGTTTAAAACCTCCAGCAGCACTGCTGTGTGCGATCAAGTGCACACCACCACCACATCAGAGTTCCTGTGGTGCTGGTCCTGTGGGGGTCCTGACCATTGAGACTAGCAATGTATGTAGAGAAACAGATGAACAGTGTGTAATTATAGAACTAGTAAAAAAAAGTGCATTTGTACGGTAAGTGGAACTGATTAAACGGTCAATGAGTGTAGAAACATGGGGGTGTACCTAATAAAGTGGTCTGTAAGTGCATATGGGCAGAGTCAGCTACCTCTAGTGGCAAAACCACAGAACAACCTCCAGCCTCACATCAGCATACATCTACAGATTTGACTTTGATTTGACACCTCCTGCCCTATTAACTTGAAAGCATGTATAGGTTTGCATCTATGTTTATGTATTAACAGTTCTATAATGTGTTTTCCCTTTAGCACCTTCATTATAGAGAAGCAGCCCCCTCAGGTACTGAAGACACAGACTAAATTTGCTGCCACTGTGCGACTCCTGGTGGGGGGCAAGCTCAACGTCCACATGAATCCTCCTCAAGTAAAAGCTACTATCATCAGTGAGCAACAGGCCAAAGCGCTGCTGAAGAATGAGAACACAAGAAAGTGAGTCACAAACACACAACTGACTATAGTAGTAATGCCATGTTACACATACACTAGAGCTGTGTCTGAGCTCAGACCAAGGCCATAACAAGACAACTGTAGACCATAAGTCTAATTTCTGATAAGCAGAAATATATTTTCACTTTTAAGTCGTAAATTTCAGATATAAACATGTAAGTGCTAGAAACTGCCTGTAATCAGATTAGCACTAATAACAGAAGGGCTTTTTAGATTATTTTTTATTATTTTATATTTGTATGATGTTTAGGGCTCTTCAGATTACCAAGGCCATGTTTCTTTCTCAATCATAAGCACTGTGACTTTATAAGCACGTGAGATTTATGATTTAAATGTGCATAATAGAGATGCGCTGATGGACACATTTTTGGGGAAATAGCAATTTTCATTGTTTTAAACGTATGATTTTCCCATTCCAATTTTGGTCATTTTTTGTCTAAAAATTATAAATGGCAGCATAAAGAAAAAGTTTGTTCAACGTTTCTTTGAAGTGAAACATCTACCATTAAAAATAGCAGCAAATGTCTGCTTATGTTTGGCTCTGAGCTCTCAGCAAATGTAGCTTTAGCTTTATCCAGTTCCACATAGTCAGCGAGGTGACACTGTTTAAAATAACTTATTATTATTCTTTTGTTGTGTTTTTAAAGTTCTTTCTTCACTGCTTTCTTTCATCATGAATACAGCACTCACTCACTCACCCACTCAATCACCAATTCACTCATTTACTCACTTAATCACTCACTCACTCAGTAACTTAATTAATCACTCATTTCCTCACCGACACACCCACTCACTCAGTCACTCATTTACTCACTCACACATCCACTCACCCACTCACTCAGTCACTCATTTACTCACTCACACATCCACTCACTCAGTCACTCATTTACTCACTGACACACCCACTCACTCAGTCACTCATTGACTCACTCACTCACTCACTCAATTAATCACCCACCCACTCACTCACTCACTCACTCACACACTCACTCACTCATTCAATCAATCACTTACTCAACCACTCACTTAACCACTCACTCACTCACCCACTGAATCACTCACTCACCCACTTACTCATCCACTTAACCACCCACTCAGTCACTCATTTACTTATTCACTCATTTACTTATTCACTCACTCAATTAATTACCCACCCACTCACTTAATCACCCACCCACCCACTCACTCAACCACTCACTTAACCAATCACTCACTCAATCACTCACTTACCCACTCAACCCCCCACTTACTCACTCACTCACTCAGTCACTAAATGAATCACCCACCCACTCACTCACTTACTCACTCAGTCACTCAATTAATCACCCACTCACTCACTCACTCATTTACTCACTTACTCACTCACTCACTCACTCTATTATTTACCCACCCACTCACCTAATCACCCACTCACCCACCATTTACTCAATGAATCACTCACTCACTCAATCACCCACTCACTCACTCAATCGCTCACCCACCCCACTCACTCAACCACTTACTTAATCACTCACTCAATCACTCACTTACTCACCCACCCACTGAAAAACTCACTCACCCACTCACTCATCTACCCACTCACTCATTCACTCACTCAGTCACTGACTACCTCACACTGAAGAGATGAAGATGGCTGTAACCAAAATAACACCAGATCACTGCTCCTTTAGTAGTGCAGCACTATATAGCAAGAGAAGAGCCTTATAAGTGCACTTTTAATAGCATCGGTGCACAACTGAAATCTAACACGAACCTGACATCAAATCTGATCTGTCTGATAAACAAACACAGTGTTTAATGTTAGTGAAAGTGTGTTTTTCATGTGTGGCTGTGTTTGCGGCGATGTCGATGTCACGCAAGTGTCCGGCTATCAATGACAAGCACAGATATATGAGACTGATCGGTCGCAGCTGAAACCTGCCAATTTCGATCACCGGTCAATCGATCTGTGACTTTCTAGTGCATATTGGGGTTGCACCATGTTGCCACCATGGTTTAACACTGCACTTTTACTGCTAGAGCATTGGACTGTGGGAATCTGTCCTTGTTTTCAGACCAGCTATATCACTAGCTAAGAAATAAGCTACAAGCATAGTTTATTAATGATATTATCTGTGATAGTAATCAAATTTAGCGTTTACTGTCTTTTCCTTTCTTTGTGCTTCTACGTGCTGGTATCATGTGGAAGTAGTGCTCATCACTTCATTTGTTTAATGTCTTGCATAGAAATTCATGGTGTTTGAAATGAGCTCATTTAATTATTGCTGAGCTCGTGATTGAGGCTGTGCATGCATCTGGGAAAATGACGGGTTAGCAGCAGCTCACTGACACTAGTTGCACAGATATGCAAACTGCTGTGAGAACGGAAACACAATTAAGACTTAAATTATGGTGTCATTTAATTAATTTCGAATGCCGCCTAATCTTTTAGCAACTTTAACAATTAATAAAGATTTTTCAAAAGTTTTCATATCAAGTGAGCCAATTAGAAACGATTCCAGCAGTGCACACAGAAAAGTCATTTAGCATTTTGAGGAACTCAACTCTCAGTAGACGTAATATTTTGTATCTTGCTTGTTTTTACATTACATTAAAACTGACCGTTGCACTCAGTTCTGGCAGTCGTCTTTGAGAACAAATGTCCTCAGAACAAATTCAGCTCAGCTCAGGGCAAAGAGATAAAACTCATAGATTTGTATGTGTTTCGATGTGCTAATGAATAACCCGAATTTTGGCTCGCCCCTCAGGGCTACACTTGCTGTCTTCCAGGTTCTTGGCAGCAGTAAAGCTAATTGAGTTATGTTTATTTTGGCGCTCAGAACACTAAGAAATCAATTGTTTATACATTTTATTGCGTAATATGCCCACAAACCAGCATTAAGCAGTAGTAAACTAATGTTCCTTTAGGCCCCATGAAAATTGAGGTCTGTCTGTCTGCACTTCTGAATTGCGTGCCACGTCTGAACGAGGACTTTTGTGTTTGATTCTCGTTCCAGTTCTGTCTGTCTGGCTCCTGAGCTGCAGAGAACTTTTGGTTCACAGGGGTTGAGTCTGTAGTAGCAGATGGCTGGGATGGAATCTGTGTTTAAATTGATCATTAAAAACAATACAAGCCAGACTCATTTGCGTATCAGCTCATGTATGGAAGGGCGGAGTCAGTACTCTTAACATCAAAACACTCTTTTATTCTCTTCCCTGTTTTTCACAGTGACAGCAGTGGAGAGATCTTGAATAATAACTGCGTGATGGAATATCACCAGACCACAGGCACCCTAATTGCACACTTCAGGAACATGGTAAGTGAAGCACACTTACAGAAACTGGACGCACCCTAAACCCATTATTAGTAGCAACCATGACTCCAGTAAGGCACTGAGATGTTCCATGGCAGGGATTTAAGTAAGAGCCGTGGCATTACCGGAATTGCTGTGTGCTTGTATTGTTATGTAACCCATGTGTACCCATGTTATATAACAAATATACCACAAGGGATGTGTCCAAACCAGAAACTGAATAAAAGCCACTCCAGTGAGACGGATGAAATTACGAGGGACTGGTTTTAGATTTATGATTTCAGCAAAATACTGTAATCATACACATTTAATTGGAGTATCCCCTTATTTACTCAATTTCATTGGCTCTGTACTTGTACTCTGCACAATGCCAATAAAGTTGAATCTAATCTAATAATCAATAAAATGCTATGCATATTGACTGATAATGAAAAGACTTAAATAGAGCATTTCTTCATATTGTAATGTCTACATTTTAAAGATTTTGAAAAGAATGTCGGAGCGGCTTGGTGGGTAGTAAAAAGGTTCTGGGTTTGATCCAAGGTGATCAAACCAAGGTCAAATCAAGGTGGTCTGGGTACAGAACGGGCTGGGTTTTGTGCACAGTTTGCATGTTCTCCCAGTGTCAGCATGGGTTTTATCCAGATGCTCAGGTTTCATCCCTCAGTCCAGTTACACTGCTCTCAAAATTTGTGGGATATTTAATTATGGGATATTTCATTTTGAAGTATACCCTCATTTTTGTAAGCAGTAAACATGCATTAAGATGAATGGGGTTTAGAAACTGCCCCACAATGGATTGTCATACAACATGCCATGCACTTCATTTTATAAAATTATGTATGAATAGAAAGTTTTAAGGTGTTCGCAGTCTAATGTGCTGGCTCATTACCTCATCGGTGGTGCCTTTCAGCTTGGTCTATATTTGCATAAATGCAAAATTAACTGTGATCTGAGGGAGACTGGATAGGGGATCATCTCTCGGAGCTGAAACAGCAATCAATACCCAGTTCTGCTATGACCGATATCCTGTCTAGGGCACATTTGCACCTTGCACAATGTCTTTTCTGCGTAGAGGAGCCGGAGCCCGTGATGGGTTTAAAACATTTTTTTTTAAGTTTTTTTGTTTATAGGATAAATGGATTTTTTTGAAATGTATAAAGCAAAAACCCGTGGATGTTTCACCATCAATTTTGGATACAATATTAATACATTTTGGATATCTCGGATATATCTATATAATATAATATATAATATCTCTATTTGGATATTTTTGTCATACTAAAGCCAAACTGGACTCTTTGAAAGAAGATAGCTATAATCCCTATTTAGACTGGATTTGATTATTGTGGTGTGTCTGTGATTAAATGTGTTTACACCTTTCTTTATTGATAAATGTCTTGTCTTATACTTAAACCTGGATGTTTGCTTCACATGTAACTCATTGATACAACTAGAAAAACGTGTGAGGGCGGTTTGGTGGGTAGCACCCCTGCCTCACAGCAAGAAGGTCCCAGGTTCAATCCCAAAGTGGTGCGGTCCTTCCTGTGTGGAGTTTGCATGTCCTTCCTGTGTTTGCATGGGTTAACTCTGGGTACTCTGATTTTCTCCCACAGTCCAAAGACATGCTTGTTAGATTAAGTGTCTCTAAAGTAGCCCTTACTTTGTGACTGTGTGTGTGTGCGCGCGCCCTACGATGAATTTGCTTCCCCATCTAGGCTTTTTCCTGACCTATGAAATATGTGAATGCTTTATACCTGTAGAGGATTCTCCTTTAATCAACTGACTGTATGTTAATATTTTCTTTCTTTTTTTGTAAGAGCAAATTATTTTCAAAATATTTAGCCCATTTGAATAGTGCAGCTAGTCTGTTAAAGCGACTCGGGAATGTCATTAATTGACTTGACTTATAATGACATATGAAAACCTTTAATGAATAGAATTGGCCTAATCTTGTTTTTCCGTGTAAGGGAATCTGCCTCTAAAGGTAATAAAGTTTTAGAACAGCAGGTTTGCCTGTAACTTTTTAAGGGAGAAACGATAAAAACACTGACATGCTTAAGAGGAAATTTACCCCAGGCCCCCATGTAAATTTGGCCCAGCCCAGATAAGTCTTAAGTCTCTTTAGAATTTTGTCATTTATTCATGACATTTTCAGAAAATAAACAGCTGACTTCTTAAGGTTAACTGATTTATTACTGGGTTTGTTAAAAGGTAAAATGAGCAGAAATGGCATTAGTTTGTTTCTGGCTGAAGATGTGGTAACTGCAAGCATTGCAAAAATTGGGAACTTCTATTAACGTCTGTATGTCTATTAAAATTGGATTCCACTTATGACCTCACCATAAACGTGCCTCTCCATCCCTTCTGCAGTCTTTGAAGAGGATCAAGCGTTCAGACCGACGTGGGGCAGAGTCTGTTACCGAGGAGAAGTTCACCATTTTGTTCGAGTCACAATTTAGCGTTGGAGGCAACGAGCTGGTTTTTCAGGTCAAGGTGAGAGAGGATGCTTAAAAAGGCTAAATATGAACACACATGCAGAGTCATTTTACAAGAAGCACACAGATATGTACTGCACATGGACATGTCGGCTCACAAAGTGTTGAATTTTTAACACCAGTATGTTAAAGTATGTTCATTTTTCTCAATCTGCTTTCTGTGTTCACTCTCATTCTCAGACGCTGTCCTTGCCTGTTGTTGTGATAGTCCACGGAAGTCAAGACAACAACGCCACAGCCACGGTTCTCTGGGACAATGCTTTTGCTGAACCGGTGAGTCTTGCAAAATATGAGTACATTTGCACACAGTGATATTCCCCTCATGTGCACTTAGGTCTTTTTATTTTGCTATTCACAGAGGAACAACAAAATGTTCCAGGTCAGAATGACGCGGTGTGCTGAGTCATCATTAAGTGGCTAAAAACAAACAGAAACATGGTAGAATGAACCCAGACCTTCGCTATGGATCTTAGTATTATCACTGATCTATATATCTATCTATCTATCTAACCATTCAAACCCAGCCTGGTATTCGAACCCGGGTTCTCGGCAGCTGCCGTTCTGAGAACTGGCTTTTAAATCTGAGCTAAATACAGTAGCTATAGGGATCTTAAAATAAGACAGATATGACAATTATCCAAGCCGTTGTTATGTGGGAACTATACAGTAATGCAGGATAAATGTATATCAGTTACTTATGCTGTCTGTTTTCGTGATATCTGTAAGTGATCAGGCTTACAAGAATTCTTAATGCAAAATCAAATCAAAATCAAATTAAGAGGATATGGCAACCAGGATAGAAGAGGATAAAGAGTCAGGATAGAAAGAGTCAAGTGAGAAGCAATGAGATTTGTTTAAAAATGTCCTAAAATAAATGAATGAGACTAAGCAGTATATTTTAAAGTTTGCCATCTTGCATTTGGATTTGAAAAAGGTCTGACATTTTTGAATAAAGTACTCATTGTTATGATCTGTTCCCTTCCTCAGGGTCGAGTCCCTTTCCTTGTGCCCGATAAGGTGATGTGGCCACAGCTGTGTGACGCTATCAATATGAAATACAAAGCAGAGGTGCAGTCAAACCGAGGCCTCTCAGAAGAGAACCTGGTCTTTCTGGCTCAGAAAGCCTTCACTAGCTCGAGCTCCAACCCTGAAGATTACCGCAACATGACCATGACTTGGTCCCAGTTCAACAGAGTAAGAGATTAAATCACTCCTCTCCATGTTATGTCTGTAGAGCCTGTGTTGACATTAGTTTGATTTGAGCTGAATTAGAAATGTGTAGCTCATTTTAAATGAACAATCCTAAAGCAGAATCATTTCTGAAACCGACAATGACATTAGGTTAGCACAGGCCTATTCTAGAGTTGTTTTCATAAACTGGTTGGATTGTACTGGACCATGCACTATTACTAAGTACTTAACCATTCTGATATGTTGCAATGTTCAAATTTCTAAATGTGCCATTCTAAAATAAGCATGAGAGTTGTGTTTGGTATAGCTCAGAGTCTGAGTACCTGTAGTTCATTTTCATTCTATAGAAAGATGTAATAAAGTGTCAAATTGATAATCAAACCATGGTTTCTGCTGCTGGTGATCTAAATGGCTCTAATCCCAATATCATGCTACCCGCTAAATTGCAGTTATAGTTTACAAGACAACAGGACCTTTGTCTTTGTGTTGTGTTGGATTGTAGTTAATATTTTTTTTAAATGTGATCTTGCTCTAAATAACTATATTTCTAAAACTAAAGTCTTGGTTGGTGTTTGTATTGGTCATGTCTTGGCCTAGGTGGATGAGGCTCTTGATCTTCTCTTCTTGGGCTTGTGTCAGCCTTGACTGGTCTTGGTCTTGATCTTTTCTTGATCTCAAGTGGTGTGGTGTTTGGTCTTGTCCTGATATTGGTTCGTGTGAAGCATGATTATTTTTTATCTTAGTTAGTAGTAGACTTGGTCTTGTCTTGGCCTCAGTTGGTGTTGTATCACTCTTTGTGCATTTTGGTCTTGTGCTGGTCTTGTTGATGTTGGTCCTGTCCTGGTCTTGGTTGATGTGGAATTTGGTATTTCCCCATGAATTTGTTTTATGTGTGCTTGGTTGTGTCTTATTCTCACTTAGTATATGTCTTGGTCTTGTCATGGTATTGATTGGTGTTTATTATTGGCCTTGGCTTGTCATCATTGGCAGTCTTTTTATGGTTTTGCTTAATGTTAGTATTGGTCTCGTCTTGGTATTGTTGGTGCAGGTCTTGATGTTTTCTTGGTTTTGGTTGGTGTTGGTAATATGTTGATATCAACGACAATATAGAACTACACTAATAAAGATCAAATAGATACATTTAAGTAAATGGTTCAAACAAATTCATGATGTTTATAGTAATTTAAACACAGGCTTAGTTACAGAGATAACGGCAAGCTCACAGTGAGCTTGACACTGACCCAGATATTTTACTCAACAGTAGAGCAATTTCCTAATGCACGTTTTAGAAACTGCTTAATATCAAACGACATTCCTCCAATCGGCAACGCCTAATATTAGCATTTACATATTAGTCATTATTTTTCTACCTCAGCAAGCATGCAGCACATGTTAGCCAGGGCAGCCGTCACTCTGCCATCCATTAAAAGGGTTTATGATTACCAGTACAGGGATCTTAGATGCTGAAGGTTTCAGGTGTTTATACCTTAGGCAATGCTTGCCTTTGAAATGGCCTTGTGCTGTTTCGCTACAACGAACACTCAATGTTCAAGACGGAGAGGTCTTAAATTCATGCACGAATTTGGTGGGCTTTAATCCTGGTGACGCATTTTAAAGTCAAGGTCCAAACTCCTTTACTGTAAAACTGCTTTGTGCATTTAATATTACATTTGGATCCTAGTTTCTCTACACTGAAATATTTTATGACAGCTACTTGTGTGTGTGGGGCAGGGGGAGGCATGATTCTTGGTTTGAACACTGTATTCTCCGAATTGAGATAGAAAAACTTAATGTCCTTAGTCGCATGCTGTGACTTCTCTAGTTCGGAAGTGTATCAGGTCACGAACAAAAGATTTGAACATTTTGCGCTTATGAAGCTGGAAAGGTGACAAAACCGATCCACCAATCGGTAATTGGTACCACCAATTGGTAAACCACTGCTTCCTTTCTGCATAAGATCATGTGTACAAAACTGAAGGCTAAAGGTTTTTTCTGAATGAATGAGACTTTTTAGTCTAGAGAATGAAAGGAGACTTAAATGCCTACAGGTTGATATGCTGAACTTTAGTTGCAGTTAAGACTGCACACCAGAAACTGAATGCTATTATTTTGCACTTAATAATCCGATCGTAGTTGGATTTCTGCAGTTATTAAAGTCGCCACGTATACATCATACTCAGATCTACATCAGATTACTCATAGCATGGACTGTATTCCAGTTACCCGATTATAATCGGTGTTTTCATGGTGCATTACCCCACAGTTGGCAGGTCCACATATTTTTAAAGACTTTTCCATTGACTTTAGCTTTTATTTTACTGGATTTGGCAACCCCAGAATTAAACGCACCACGGAATTGTGGGCAGCAAAATAGCTATCGGACACCTTGGGCAGAATTTAAAGTTTATGTTTCAGTTATATTACTGTCTGGTTGCAGAGTAGAAATCTGATTACTGCCTGAGTCATGTACACCTGGAGCTGTAAACGCTCTCGCTGAAAGCAAAGGTTCACATATTTTGGCCACTAACAGATATGTAATAATTGGATTATTTTCCTCAATAAATAAATGACATATTCTAATATTTGAGTTTTACTTGTTTAATCGCTTTTTATTTACTCGTGTGACTTCAGATGAGAAAATCAGATGAGATTGTACCTCATATTTATGCAGTAATGTTGGGAATTTTAAAGGGTTTCCAAACATTCAAGCTTAAGAAGCATCAGACTCCACTTTACACACATTCAGGCCTACATACATGCACAAACTTTGCATGCGCACGTTCATTAAAATGGGGCATTACAGGTTTCTGAGCTGTGTGCTTCGATATGTGTTTGTGTCTGCAGGAAAGCTTGCCAGGTAGGAACTTCACATTCTGGCAGTGGTTTGACGGCGTAATGGAGCTCACCAAAAAACACCTGAAACCTCACTGGAACGATGGGTAAGGGCTAAACATCTGGGCTTCATTAACACACGAGACAGGTGCTAACATTACAGAACAGGTTCAATAACATTTTAGATGGCTGTGGATATTAAATTTTAAAAAGGATTGAATAAATTTAAACTAAATAAGATACAGTTAAGTGATATGAAATATGCTGAAGGTAATTTTTAGTTCCAGTGCTTTTGGCTAGTGAGAATCCAAGATACTGAGAATCGCTCATTCGGTGTATCCAGCAAAAATACTAGGCTTGTTGCTTACACAAGAGATGGCACTAAGTCAGTGTACATTAACATTGAGCAACTTGCTCTCTAACCCTGCCTTCATGATCTACTCTGGCGTTCTGGCTGAGCACAATGTGAAGTAATTTTCCACTGTTAATAACTAGTGCTGTCAATTGAACAAAATATCATCATGTCATTAATTGTGGTTCATCTTGTTTTGCACATTCAA